>WNGS01007945.1:17133-31754 GCA_020271785.1 Procambarus virginalis
CCCGTGGGTACGTTAACCCCCGGGACGTGTCCACTCATGGGGTCCTAGCAGGAAATACCACCATAAGCACAGAAATTATACACATACAGGGGGCAACCAACCAAAGGCAGACCACCCCCACCAGGTAGAGAAAACAAAAACGAAAATAAAACCCCACATAAGGACTATGTACCCAGATGGAACAGAGCGGGCTGCTATGACAACTAGCTGCACAGTTCCCTGCACCCCTACCAGTGCAAACTACCTCTTACCCTAAGGTGAACATGGGTGCAAGAAACACCCCAACACACAAAAAGCGGCTGATTGCCAACTAGCAAACGACTAATCAGAGGCAGAACCCAAGGAACTTGTGGAAGGTGGGCCCAAGCCCCCAAGGGCAGTACTTACTGGGCACCTAGGGAAGGTAGCCTTAGGCACATGCAGCCTGAGTACTGAAGAGAATACTCCTGGCACGCACACCCCCAAGGAACTGTCCCCACACAACAAGGCACAGAGATGGTGACAAATCAGGAGCCAGAGCAAATGACAGCAGCCTAGCACATCAGCCTCAGAACTGAGATTTTGGGTAGCCAGCATGAGGGGTCTGAGGCTCCCTCTTCCCCCTCCTAGGGAGGGGGACGCTGCACAGACAACGACGTGGTGACGTCATACTCCTTTCCTCGTTTTTGGTTGGGGAGTTCTGTCCACTAGTTCGACTTTTAGTAGCAATTTCTTAACCAGAATAGGGGGGTTTGTTTTGGTGCCCTTACTTTCCTGGGTGCCTGACCCGGTCAATGGCAGACATAGAATGTTTCCGACCACATGGGGGTTTCTATAGGCCATTTCTCCTCGTGCCTCTCTGAAGGGGCCAGGTTCTGACTTGTGGTCCCCGGTAGGCCTAAAGAACTTCATGCACAAGACTGATGCCAAAGTCTAAAATAGTAATATCAGCCTGGATAGCTCTGGGGAGCCAAAGGGGCTCCCCCCCCCCATAAAAATGTTCCTCACATAACACTAACACACAAGATGGAGAACAAGCTGGGACAATAGGAAAGGTACTCGATTGGCAACTAGGGCATTTGATGGGCAGGAAACAAAGGGTCATAGTTGGAAGGTATTTGTCAGGCTGGAAAGGAGCAGAAAGTGGTGCTCAAGAGGGCTCTGTTCTCCTGACAGCATCTCTGGTAGCAACAAATTGGGCATGGTCCCATGTAGTTTACAGCAGTGAGGTTTCACTTGTACTGCTTTTCCTCTACTTCACATCACTGATCACTAAATCACACCAAATCTGAACTAATTCTCAAATAATTTTTAAATTACTACACCAGTATAAATACGATCAGAATTGTACAGCATTATCTGATCTCAGCGAGCAATGGGAACAATACTGACAAATTTATCACCCAATGATGAGGATCCCCAGCTTGATATCCTTGCCATGATAATAAGTCTTGCCATCATATTGTCTGTCGATTCCTCATTATCTGGTTATAAATTTGTCAGTTTCTTGCCCTATGCTCATGGAGATCTGATCATGGTGTCATGACTTGAATGATTGCAGGATAATGTTGGCAGCGGTGAATGAATGGTCAAAGAGCCCGTTACGTATTGGCTTCAAGAGGCTTGCCATAACCCTACCATGCTTGGATACTGGTGTTACAGTGGGATAAATGCCTCAACAGGTCTTAAGGCTGGAAAAGTAATGTATGCCATAGTCTTATTATTGGCAAAATCATAACTAGATAGGAATAAATGTAATAACAATGAAATTGTTTTCTTATTTGTTGAAATCCTGGCTGAAAGCTATAACTAACTTTCACCTTCTAACAAATATCCTCATCTTAAATATTTATATAGAGTGAAACCTCGAATAACGAGCGGCTCTATCTACAAGCATTTCGAGTAACGAGCGAGCCACTTCCCAAAAATTTGTCTCGACTGACGAGCTTTCGCTCTATTAACGAGTAAGCCACATTGTGCTTCCAAGTGTTCTCGCTGGTTCTCGCAAAATCTTGGATGCCTCCGACACCAGTGTTGTTGTATCGCGCACGACAAGCATCCTTCTGCATTTATTTGCGTTTTTCTTTGTTTTCTTTTTTGGTTTTGTGACTACAATTTGTAATGCACGATGTCGCCAAAGAAGCTGCTTGCTAAAGATAGTGTTGTCAAGAGGAAGAAAGACAATTACTGTGGATTTGAAGAAGGAAATTATAGCAAAGCACGAGCATGGTGTCTGTGTGACTGATCAAGCCAGGGAGTATGGCAGGTCCTCATCAAAAATTGGCACCATTTTGAAGAGAATATTGTTGCTCTGGGGCAAACTTTGGGTCTGGAGTTGGATGCTGCTGATGTGCAGGAGTTAGTGGAGGAGCACAGCGATGAACTAACCACTGAGGAACTCCTGAACTTCAGAAGGAGCCGAGTCAAGGGGAGGTACAAGAGCTCTCATCAGGGGAGGAGGCGATAAGGGAGGATGCTGCTGCCTCTTCCAGTGAGATCAGGGAAGTGTTGTGAATGTTTGACAAATACGTTCTTTGCAAAAGTAGAGAAAAGACGAGCAAGTGATAGTGAACCACAACCCGGTCCCAGTGGGGTGAAATTCCCAAGAGAGAGCCCGCCTGACTCGGAGGTGGATTCTCCCTCCACACCATAACACCCCCCTCCTCCTTCCCACCTCCTCATCGTCTCCCTCAAGCCAGCAAAGACTCTTCATAAGGTAAAGCACATGTACAATTGAAAACAGTAAAACAAAACATTTATAATTACATGTGCAGTATTATATTTACAATATAAACGGTCATACAGGCATTGATGTTTTTGGGGGGTGGAACGGAATAATTTTATTTCCATTATTTTAAATGGGGAAATTCGTTTCTAAAGACAAGTTTTCCACATAACGAGCTCGGTGCCAGAACGGATTAAACTCGTTATTCGAGGCTCCACTGTACAGTACAGTATATTACAAAAGTTGGCTCAAAATACTACACTACTTACCTAAGACTATTTTTAACGTCCAATAACTCCAATATACTTCCTGGTCTGCCCTTTCCTTCTCCGATGCTAAACAGTGCAGCCACAATTTTTCGTATTTCATCCCACAAAAAGTCTTGGCCTTTAATGGTAATGACACACACATCATAACCATCGTTGCTTAAGGCTCTTTTACATCCATGCCTCTTTGTTGCGGCAGAGGATGGTTTATCACGAACAGAATGTTGTCTTGTCCCTACTAGTTTACCGTCATCTTGGCTAAAATTTTCTTTGGTATCAGTATCCGATTCACTTTCCATTTCATTTTCACTTTCTGTTTGTGTGTGTATTCGTATGTACTCAACTGGATCACACAGAGGCTTGCTATCATCTGTTGCACGAAGATCACAGCACGTGGGACAAATATCCACAGAATAGATCACCCTAAAGAGACAGTTTATTCCTTTACTGGCATCTCTCTTGTATAAACTAATATAATTATGACGACCAATCAGATGCTGTGCGGCTTCCTCCATCATCTGAAATTTAATTGAACAGATTTACAATATACACTATACAAACTCTTGACTAAATGTTATAGAGCATATTATTTTTAATAAATTAATGATTTATCAAAACTTATGATCTGACTTAAGAGGTACAGAGGTACATTTACTTGTAAAGTTTGTATAATAAAATGGATAATTTGGAAATATCATGTTTCACTGGACCCAACAATAGAGTAAACCTTGAGTCAATGTGCCTCATCAATTAATGTGACATAATATAAAAATGTTTTTAATTTACTTACATCTAACAAGTTGGTTAATGCGGCATTCATATACACATTTCAACAATAGCAACATAACCAGAAATGCACTACATAAAGCACTGAGAGTAACTTCAGGCACAATGACATCAAAAGAACAAGAAAAACTATGAAATTCTGCTCAGAGTTACGATTAAAAAACCAGTGTTGAACGTAATGAAACGCCATTTTCTGGGTGAGCCCCAGAGGCTCCCTGGAGTTTATCGGGCTAATGTATGTTATGTTAGACCGGGACATTAGCTAAGGAGTTCAGACCTAGCAGGGACCAGTGCCAGAACCTAGCCCCTTCAGAGAGGTTTCAGGGAGCAATGGCACTGGAAAACCCTCTTGTGGTTGGAGTTTTCCTTATCTGCCATCGACCGGGGTCAGGCACCCAGAAAGGTAGGCATAACAAAACAAACCTCACATGGTAAAAAACTAAAACAAAAAAACGAACAGAGAGGTAGAAACTCCCTACAATCCCAAGAAAACAAGCAAACAAACAAATATCACACTTTACTGCCGCGCCGATTGTCCGCACAGCCCTCCCCGCCCCGAGAGGGGGAGGGGGCAGCCCGGGATCTACCGCGCCGGCTGCCAAGCTTCAGTTCGGAAGCTAAGCTTCAACCAACACGAAAAAAACCGCCGACCGGTGGGAGGGAGGGTTGCCAAGGAGCCTCAGGGGCTCACCCAGAAAATGGCGTTTCATTACACTCAACGCTGGTTTTCTGTGGGGAGCCCCTACGGCTCCCTGGAGCTTCATACCCAAAGAGAAGGAAAAGAAAGGGCTAACCCGGGAGGTGGCCGCCACAAACTCCGCAATGCGAAGCCGAGACAACAGGATGCGACCTGTGACCCAAGGCAACAAGAAAACACAGGAGCAGACGTGCATAAAGAATGGGCAGCCAAGAACCTGTGCGAACCTTAATTCCCTGCGCCCGAAATGAGCCCTAGACGTCACCAACACAGCAGCAAAAGCTGCAAACGTCCGAACAGCAGGGGCACAAAGACAGACCGCAGGCTGGAAGACTGAAAAACTCTGCGGACGACCTGGGAGACCCAAGGCCTGAAACAGGGAACGAGGGGAACCGGATCAAACCAAAACGCATCCCCAGACACGGTACACAGGTAATGGCAAGAAGCGCAACCGGACAACACAGGACGCACCCCCGGCCAAACCAATCAAGCATCAATAACCCAAGAACCCCTCCAGAAACCAGCTGTCTCGACCGTCGCCAGAACGGAGAAAGGCTGCACACGTACAAATCTACTACCAGTACCAAAGAGCAGAAACCTGAACCGAAGGGGCTACCACAAACTGAGGAGAAGATAAGAAGGCACCCTGATCAAGGACCAGGATGGCTCAGGTGACGCATGAGCAGGCCGGAGGTGAAACAAAACACGAGAAAGCGTACGAAACAGGGCAGATGTGATGTCCACCCCGAACGCAAGCCGAAGCGGCTCCGCCAGCGCCGCACAAAACAAGGCAACAGTAAGAAACATCAAATAACTGTAGTCCTGAAAACCCAAGAGAGGGCAAGACAACCTGATGCGAAAGAGAAGACAATGTACAAAGAGCAAGAAAAAGTGCATAGAAACACCAGGAATGTCATACTGTCGCCAAGACGAAGCTCGCAGGTGGGACACCATCAACAAGGCCACCTGAACACCACAGAGATGGTGATACCCACGTCAAAATACCAGACGCAAAGAGCCAAGGAGAGGGCCGAACCAGTCACGTACAGGACCGATCCAACCTGCCGAAAGAGGCGGAGCTGCAGGAAAACGGCCCGGGTTCAGACACCGATCAAGCAGCGTCTGAAAAGAAAGCTGGGCCGGCCACCAAGGAACCAGAAGGACTGCTTTCGTGGGAATAGGCTGCAACCGAGCCAGAACCCGAAGCAACAGCTGGACCGGGAGAAGGGGAACAGGTATCCCCACCTCGACCAGTCTTGACGAAAAGCATCCAACGTGAATGCCTCGCAGGTGGGTAAGGGCGCCACATAAAATGGGCGACACCTAGACCACGCCAACTCAAAGACATCCATGGCCAGGAGTCCATACGTCCGGCAGAGCCAACGAAACGAGTCAGCGACGACTGGCCAATCCGCGAACAGAGGAATGAACTGAGACAGCTGTCCGCCAGGACGCAGGACACACCCCCGGACATGAATCTCACGGTTAGCCAAACCCCGAGAATCCAGCAAACGAGCCACTCTAAGGAACCAACCCCAAAGGTCAAACACCTAAGAGAAACCCTGTGGTTCCGGCAAGAACCGCCAGAGAACAGTCCGAATGGAGTTGAATGGTAGAGCACCGAGTGACCCAAACCCTCCGAAGCACAAACCAGACAGCCACGAACTCCCGAACCATGCAGTGAGCCTGACGGACGGACAGACTCCATCATCAATGGGCGACCTGGTGAGCACTGGTCACAAAGCCCCAGCTGAGAGATAACCCGTCCATGAACACATCGAGCGAAGGCTCGGGGAGGTGCCAAGGCACGGGACCCTGAAAACCCCAAAGAGGAAGCTGGTGACGCAGCACCAACACAAGATCCCCGGAGGAACGAACCCAATGATTGCAAGAGCCGGAAGGGGAGTCTCTGAAGGAACCAAACAGACGCCGAAGCCAAACTCGACCCCATGGGCAGACCAGCACGTCAAAGTTCAGACTCCCACACAAACGCTCAAGCAACCCGGGACCCCCTCACGAACAGCCGAAGGTGGGACCACAGCCGCAGTAACACTTCTGGAGGGAAAGACAAGGAGTGGCCCAATAGCCCTAAACAAGGCCCAGGTCCGAACCCGGGATGGAAACAGATGGAATGACCTCCAGATCACCAGGAAAACAAACCCAGCGATCTGGAAGGAACACCCCTGGCGAGCAGACAAGCAGACCGACTGGGAGCCCACACCAGCCAGTCGTCGAGGTAGGCCAGACACCGAATCTCAAGCAGATTCAGACAGGGCACCAAGATCCGGTAAAGATGCAAAATTACACCAAGTGCCAATACTTGACCTGGAGGTCCAGGGCCACCGTCCAGGCACCCGGCCCCAACATAAGCCGGACAGGAGACAACAGTTCTCCGTGGAGGGAAACCAGGGCGCAGACTGAAGAAGTCCTGAAGAACCGCAGATTCGAAAGGCCCATGTCGGCAAAGAGCAGACGGGAACCCCAGAAGGATGGGGCGGATCGACCACGCCCAACGCACCCACCAACAGCGGGACCATACGAGAGTCAACAGAGCAAGCTGCTACCCCAACGCCCCGTCAACAGAGAAGGGAACAGAGCCCCTTTCAAAAGAAAAAGTACACATACATATACACATACACACAAGGTATGTTACACACAATGGTCCAACAAATGGCTGTTGAAGTTCAACCCGAGTAAATGCAAAGTAATGAAACTAGGCAGTGGAAACAGGAGGCCAGACACAGGATACAGAATAGGAGATGAAGTACTTATTGAAACGGACAGAGAGAAAGATCTAGGAGTTGATATCACACCAAACCTCTCTCCTGAAGCCCACATAAAAAGGATAACATCTGCGACATATGCGAGGCTGGCTAACATCAGAACAGCATTCAGGAACCTGTGTAAGGAATCATTCAGAATCTTGTACACCACATATGTAAGACCAATCATGGAGTATGCAGCCCCAGCATGGAGCCCGGACCTTGTCAAGCACAAGACGAAGCTGGAAAAAGTCCAAAGGTATGCCACTAGACTAGTCCCAGAACTAAGAGGCATGAGTTACGAGGAAAGGCTGCGGGAAATGCACCTTACGACACTGGAAGACAGAAGAGTAAGGGGAGATATGATCACAACCTACAAAATCCTCAGAGGAATCGACCGGGTAGACAAGGACAAACTATTCAACACTGGGGGGACGCGAACAAGGGGACACAGGTGGAAACTGAGTACCCACATGAGCCACAGAGACGTTAGAAGGAACTTTTTCAGTGTCAGAGTAGTTAACGGATGGAATGCTTTAGGCAGTGATGTGGTGGAGGCTGACTCCATACACAGTTTCAAGTGTAGATATGATAGAGCGCTATAGGCTCAGGAATCTGTACACCAGTTGATTGACAGTTGAGAGGCGGGACCAAAGAGCCAAAGCTCAACCCCCGCAAGCACAAATAGGTGAGTACACGTGCGTATGCACATACACATGTGCACACACACACAGTGTACACATGTACATGCGTACACACACAGTTAACTGCATTTATCTAGACCTAAAAAAGCTTTCGACAGAGTTCCACATAAGAGGTTGTTCTGGAAACTGGAACATATTGGAGGATTGACAGGTAAGCTACTAACATGGATGAAAAATTTCCTAACTGACAGAAAAATGAGGGCCGTAATCAGAGGCAAGGTATCGGATAGGAGGAATGTTACGAGTGGAGTACCACAGGGTTCAGTTCTTGCACCGGTAATGTTCATTGTCTACATAAACGATCTACCAGTGGGAATACAGAATTACATGAACATGTTTGCTGATGATGCTAAGATAATAGGGAAGATAAGAAACCTAGATGATTGTCATGCCTTTCAAGAAGACATGGATAAAATAAGTATATGGAGCAATACTTGGCAAATGTAATTTAATGTGAATAAATGCCATGTTATGGAATGTGGAATTGGAGAACATAGACCCCACACAACTTATAAATTATGTGAGAAATCTTTAAAGAATTCTGACAAAGAAAGGGAGCTAGGGGTGGTTCTAGATAGAAAACTGTCACCTGAGGACCATATTAAGAACATTGTGCGAGGAGCCTATGCTACACTTTCTAACCTCAGAATTGCTTTTAAATACATGGATGGAGAAATACTAAAGAAATTGTTCATGACTTTTATTAGACCCAAGCTGGAATATGCAGCGGTTGTATGGTGCCCATATCTTAAGAAGCACATCAACAAACTAGAAAAGGTGCAACGACATGCCACTAAGTGGCTCCCAGAACTGAAGGACAAGAGCTACGAGGAGAGGTTAGAGGCATTAAATATGCAAAAACTAGAAGATAGAAGAAAAAGAGGCGATATGATCACTACGTTCAAAATAGTAACAGGAATCAATAAAATTGATAGGGAAGAATTCCTGAGACCCAGAACTTCAAGAACAAGAGGTCATAGATTTAAACTAACGAAACAAAGCTGCCGGAGAAAGATACGAAAATTCACTTTTGTAAACAGAGTGGTAGACGGTTGGAAAAAGTTAAGTGAGAAGGTGGTGGAGGCACAAACCATCAGTAATTTCAAAGCATTATATGACAAAGAGTGCCGGGGAGATGGGACACCACAAGCGTAGCTCTCATCCTGTAACTACACTTAGGTAATTATATACACTTGAAAAGAAAATTACAAGCCGCTGACCAGTGTGTAGAGCACACGCCGGCCAGGCAAAGAAGGCACAAAAACTGCATCAAAAGGTCCACCTCGACAACAAAACCTCAAAGTCCCAGCACAACCACAACACGTGCCAAGACCCAAAAGATCAGTCTGCAAGCCAGGAAGACCCCGGAACTCCAGAAGGCAGAAACTGGGTCACACACGAGGAAACAAAGCCCCCTGAACCCACAAAGGGGGTCCAAAAGGAAGAAACCTCCGAAATGAAACCAAAGAACCCAAAGGAACCTGGAATCGAACCAGGGGGAGCCCAAACCACCACATTTTGCCGGCGGAGAAACACCACAGAAAGGCAAAGCACAGCCCCCAGACAGAACCCCCTGGGAAACGGTCATAATAGACCGAAAACCGAGGGACAAGTTGTGGGAGCAAGCATAACAGCCAGGGACACTAAGCCCAAACCCAAGAGCCCAGACCCAAAACAGAAAAAGGGACACCCGGTGCAAAATCAACATCCAAACGTTCCCAGAGAAACAGGAAACGGGCAGAAAACACCAGAAAAGCAAAGAAACGACAACAGGAGAATAAAACCCCTGAAAAAAGGTGAAAACTCACCCAAGAAGCTCACTCGCACACCCAGGCGCATGTAAACAAACCGCAACGCCGCCCTGGTGGCCACGCCAGGAAACCGGCAGACGAAAATGGCCGCCAGAACAGAGGGCTGTGACCGACGCTAAAGATATGAAAACACGCCAGCAAAAGTGGGAAGCAAGCAGACTGGATGGGCGAAAAACTCCGCCCAAAAGCAGAAAACCCAGGCAGGTGTAAACCGCCCCAGAACTGCTAGAAGGCATCCCCCACAGCCCTGGGAAGAAGCTACAGAGGCCCGGGGGCAGAGCCGTCCTCCAAGCCCTCAGCCCTTAACCCTTAACATGCTCGGGGTCTAATATCTTGCTATCCGCACAGGCGCATGTCATTTTGAAAAAAAAAAAATTTTCTTCCTAACCTGTTAATTGTGTTCACTGATCACGGAAAAATAATAAAAAAAATCGTAAGTGCCATATATTGCCCGCTATAGGGCGGGGAAGTCTGGCAAATATAGGCGCTGACTCAGCATGCGTCCCAGGCGGTCTGTTGCTCGCCAGCTGTCAGGCCAGAGTTGCCACAAAGAGATAATTACCTAATTATTTCAATGTCTTGATTGATGTTTCATAGTTTTTTTGCTGTAATATTATTCAATAGTGTGTAGTTTGATATATTTATATAATAAAATGAGTGAATCATTGCTGTACTCAAAAATATGGTGTGCATATTGTTGATTCAGTTATGTTCATCAATCAGTGAACAATACTTTGTCGGTTATTACACTATAAGCACAGGTTATATACAGTATAAGTATCTGCATGTTTGTTCACTATAACGAACCACTAAGTAGCTATTATGAGTCAAAAAGTAACGAGGAGTGAACGCCGTGTACCAGCCAGCCACTCCCGCCCTCCCTCCAGTCATCTGACTCGCCCACATTCTCCTCCCACAATACTGTTTTGCTATAATTCACTATATACAGACGGTATAATAAGTATCTACATGTTTGTTCACCATAACTGTACATCTAAGCTTGTATGGTGAGTAAAGTCACAAAGACAAGGACCTAACACAGTCAGCTGATGGCTGCCTCCCTCAAGGCCAGACGCACCGTCGTCTGCACGGTGGCGTCGTCTGCACGGTGGCGTCGTCTGCACAGTGGCGTCGTGCAGACGACGCCACGCCATCACCAAAATGGCGGCTCCAAACTTCTCTTGCTGTTTATACCCTCTATACACACGTTATATATAAGTATCTTGTTACGACTCTGGGTTCTTTAGATGGAAACCAGAGGTCAAAATTGAGCTTTTAACGACAATATGGCAGGGCACGCATAGAGAGATGTAGCTGTTGTAATCATCCCTGCCAGAGGTACGACTATTCGTGTGGCTCACAAAGCATTTAGACTCTTAAACTTGTTGTGGATTAAGTAACATTGTTATAAGTTTAACTACCCGTAGAATGAGGAAAGTAGCAATATGAGGCATAAGGGGAAGATGTTTTAATGTGTATAGCTGTATGATCAATTGGGCTCTTCCCGGCACCACTCAACGCATGCTGCTGGGACGGTCTTCTCTCTGCTGGCGGCTGTGTTGTTCGGACGTGCTCTCCTCCTTCCTCTTACTTCTGTATTTCTGTGACTTAGTTGGTTAAGTACTCCATTACTCAGTTTGTATATGTCTGGCATACCTATCGTTATATGTGTAGAGTAGTATACCTGGGGTGTAGTAGTATATTTAAGTTGTTGTACCTGTTATGCTAACTGGGGTCCCAGTGTACCACGTGGTCCCCTACCCTAGGCTGAATCGAGTGTGTTATAGTAGAGCTTTACCCTAGCTTGTTACCAGTGTAAACCTTGTATCCTGCCTACGTGGACCAAGGCTTTTAACGTAAGATTGGGTGGTAAAGTTAGTATTAATTGTTATTGGTGAGATTGTGTATGGGGGGTGTTAAGGGGTTAATAAATAAGTAAGGTTGAACAGAGTATCCCTTATTCCTGTGTGGGAGTTCAATAATCATTTCCTAGACTAACCAGGTTTAGTAGCAAGCATTTATTCTTGTGGATATTTTACTTTGGGGGCCGGGCCTTTGTTCCCATATCTTGATACCTCTAGTCTACTACCCTTACCCCTTAATAGTACCAAGTTCCCCATTGCAAGACCCAACTTTATTTATAACATATCTATTTGTGTTCACTATAGCGAACTACTAAGCTGGTATGCTGAGTGCAGTCAATAAAAGGTGGCCACAAACAGTCAAAAACATCGCCACCACCCTCCCTCCTACAGCATTACTCCTCCCTCCATGGCGCACAACGCTAAATATCATCGCAATCCTGCTATTATCAGAACCCTGGTCACTTTTATCACAGTCAGGGGTCTTCTGTAATAATATCATCGCTACATAATAGCATGAACAAGTATATTATGGCATTTTTAGGCGATGCTGTGGTCACAAGCTGAACAGCAGTGCTGTGAGCTCATGCTGCGTGCGTCAGGCTTGGTAGCTTACGTGATACTGAGGCCCCTAACACCCGGGAGTTTGGCCCACGATTTTTTTTAAAAATGGCGTCTGTTTACAAGAGCCCTGATGAAGGTGTGGTGAACCCCGTGTATCCGCGGGCCGTTTAAATCTTGCGTAGTGCTCCAACACTTCATATGAAGTGAAGAGCAGTCGACTGGTAAAACGCCTAGCACTTCATATGAAGTGATGAGCACTTTAAGGGTTAAAGAAAAGGAAGAGTCCATGTGAAAGGCAGCAAGAAAGGGCTGCTGGTAAGACCCAGAAGCCTTGGCAAGAGGAACAGGCTCGAAAACCTCCGTTCCCCAACCCGAACTGGGCAGCACCCGAAAACCGCCCGAGTCTCGGCCCCAACTAAACCCTGCCCCGACCCGAAACCCGCAGACGGTCCGGAGCCGAGAACAGGGAGGGAAAGGGGCGAACAGCACCTAACCAAAACGGGGTGGCCTCGGGGCATCTGAGTGGGAAACCAACCTAGCATGTTGCAGCAACCTAACCTAGCTTGCAACACGGATGCTGCCTGTACTCTGAACAGTAATAACATCAGGAGAGTACTGGAGAACAAGCAGAGAATCTCTCTTGCAAGACTCTGGGTCAAGGTGTCAGTGACCCAACAGGCAGCATGACTTAGGTAAAAGTGGCAACTGTCACCCGGAGACAAGGGCACAGCAACTAACGATCCCGTACAAGACGGGTTGGAACCGGAAGACACATTCAATGGTCCCCCGAGCCCAGACGGGTTTCCAGGGCCCGTAGGCTGACTGCTACGGGAAGCCCGGGCAAGGTGTTGCTAACCGGTTAAGAAACCCAAAATTAACAAGAGGGTAGAGGATAGCACTGAAAACCCCTGCGACATGTACAATCATGGGGGCCTAGCAGAGGGCCGCCAAACACTACCAGTGGAACTATAGCCACACTAGGCAGACCCCCACCAGGCAAATGAAAATAAAAACAAAAGAAAAACCCCGCAAAAGTACACTGTCTCCAGAGGCAACAGGAACCGGTTGCCGCTTAGGTGGCAGGCTGCGCAACACCTTGATGCCTAACCAGCACAATACCAACCCCTACCCAGGGCCAAACAAGGGCCCCCCAACCCCAGCTGGCCCAAGGGAGAGGCAAATGACGAGCAGCAAGAACCTCTAAAGGAATGGTTCCCGAACACCCAGGGAAGATAACCCTGTTACGCAGGGGCAGTACTCACAGGGCGCTTAGGGACGGCAGCCACTAAGTGCATGCAGCCTGGCACTGATGAGGTACTCCTGGCCACCGCACAACACAACGCACGGCAGTGAACGCCACACAAGGCAAACACCGCCTAGGAAACTGAGGCCAGAGAAGCGTCTATCCTGGATGACATTATGTTACAAACTGAAGCTTGGCAGCCAGCGTGGTAGGTCTGGGGCTCCCCACTCCCCCTCTCGGGGCTGGGAGGGCTGCGCGGATGATCGGCGCGGCAGTAAAGTGTGATGTTTGCTTGTTTGCTTGTTTCCTGTGATTGTAGGGAGTTTCTACCTCTCTGTTCGGTTTTGTTTTAGTTTTTTACCAAGTGGGGTTTGTTTGTTATGCCTACCTTTCTGGGTGCCTAACCCCGGACGATGGCAGATAAGGAAAACCCAACCACAAAGGGGTTTTCCAGGGCCATTGCTCTCTGAAACCTCTCTGAAGGGGCCAGGTTCTGGCGCTGGTCCCTGGTAGGTCTGAACTCCTTAGCTAATGTCCTGGTCTAATATAACATACATTAGCCTGATAAGATCCAGGGAGCCATAGGGGCTCGCCACAGAAAATCATGGTCCACATTGCCGGGAGTCAGAGCCTCAGTAGTGAGTGAGCAACCAAGGCTGGCACTCGCAGCATGAGCGCACAGCACTGCTGTTCAGTGTGAGACCACAGCATCGCCTAATATTGTCAAAATATATATATAATCTTTTTATTTAGCCATGATAGTATTATAGAAGAGCCTGAGTGTGATAATGACTGGATACAATGTTCAATATCAGTGATTCAATGCTGTTCACGATGTTCACAGCGCTAGCCACAGCACCACAGCATTATTTCGTCCATCTAGGAATCTTCAAACGGCTTTTTAGGTTCCTTTTCAAAATAAACTTGTGGTCAATTATTCATTTACAGGAATTAGTGACAAGGATTGTGGTTATAATTAGCATTGTGCGTAGTATTGTGGAAGGAGGAATTTTGGTGAGGGAGGGAGGAAGGGAGAGAATTGAGGTAGCCTCACTGTGTAGCAGCCACTCTTGTTTTGCTCACCATACTAGCTTCATGGTTCGCTATGGGGAACACACACATATATAGGGTATATACAGTGTGTGTGTATATTGTAATAATAGCACCAGGAGTATGTTGAGAGGAGCTATTTTGAGGTGAGGGAGGTGACGTCGTAATCGTA
>WNGS01007946.1:0-10206 GCA_020271785.1 Procambarus virginalis
CCAGGACTAGCAGTGGTCCAGGACTAGCAGTGGTCCAGAACTAGCTGTGGTCCAGGACTAGCAGTGGTCCAGGACCAGCTGTGGTCCAGGACTAGAAGTGGTCCAGGACTAGCAGTAGTCCAGGAGTAGCAGTGGTCCAGGACTAGCAGTGGTCCAGGGCTAGCAGTGGTCCAGGATGAGGAGTGGACCAGAACTAGCAGTGGTCCAGGACTAGCAGTGATCCAGGACTAGCAGTAGTCCAGGACGTGAAGCCGTCCAGGATTAGCAGTGGTCCAGGACTAGCAGTGGTCCAGGACTAGCAGTGGTCAAGGACAAGCAGTGGTCCAGGTCTAGCAGTGGTCCAGCACTGGCAGTGGTCCAGGACTAGCAGTGGTGCAGGACTAGCAGTGGTCCAGGACTGGCAGTGGTCCAGGACTGGCAGTGGTCCAGGACGAGAAGCCGTCCAGGATTATCAGTGGTCCAGGACTAACAGTGGTCCAGGACGGGAAGGGGTCCAGTACTAGCAATGGTCCAGGACTAGCAGTGGACCAGGACTAGCAGTGGTCCAGGACTAGCAGTGGTCCAGGTCTAGTAGTGGTCAAGGATGAGGAGTGGCCAGTAGAGGAGTGAACTAGGACTAGCAGTGGTCCAGACTAGCAGTGGTCCAAGACTAGCAGTGGTCCAGGACAAGCAGAGGGTCCAGGTTAGGGGTGGTCCATGACTAGCAATGGTCCAGGACGAGGAGTGGTCCAGGTCTAGCAGTGGTCCAGGGACTAGCAGTGGTCCAGGACGAGGAGTGGTCCAGGACTAGCAGTGGTCCAGGGCTAGGCGTGTTCCAGGACGAGCAGTGGTCCAGGACTAGCAATGATCCAGGAATAGCAGTGGTCCAGGACTAGCATTGGTCCAGGACTAGCATTGGTCCAGGACGAGGAGTGGACCAGGACTAGCAGTGGTCCTGGACTAGCAGTGGTCCAGGACTAGCAGTGGTCCAGGACTAGCAGTGGTCCAGGACTAGCAGTGGTCCAGGGCTAGCAGTGGTCCAGGACGAGGAGTGGTCCAGGACTAGCAGTGGTCCAGGACTAGCAGTGATCCAGGACTAGCAGTGGTCCAGGACTAGCAGTGGTCCAGGGATAGCAGTGGTCTAGGACGAGGAGTTGTCCAGGACTTGCAGTGGTCCAGGGATAGGCGTGGTCCAGGACTAGCAGTGGTCCAGGACGAGGAGTGGTCCAGGACTAGCAGTGGTCCAGGACTGGCAGTGGTCCAGTACTAGCAGTGGTCCAGGACTAGCAGTGGTCCAGGTCTAGCAGTGGTCCAGGACTAGCAGTGGTCCAGGACGAGGAGTGGTTCTGGACTAGTAGAGGTCCAGGACTGGCAGTGGTCCAGGACTAGCAGTGGTCCAAGACTAGCAGTGATCCAGAACTTGCAGTGGTCCAGGACTAGCAGTGGTCCACGACTAGCAGTCGTCCAGGACTAGCAGTGATCCAGGACGAGCAATGGTCCAGGACTAGCAGTGGTCCAGTACTAGCAGTGGTCCAGGACTAGCAGTGGTCCAGGACTTGCAGTGGTCGAGGACGAGGAGTGGTCCAGGTCTAGCAGTGGTCCAGGACTTGCAGTGGTCTAGGTCTAGCAGTGGTCCAGGAATAGGGGTGATCCAGACTAGCAGTGGTCCAGGATTAGGTTTGGTCCAGGACCAGCAGTGGTCCAGGACTAGCAGTGATCCAGGAATAGTAGTGGTCCAAGAATAGCAGTGGTCCAGGACTAGGGGTGGTCCAGGACTAGATGTGGTCCAGGACTAGCAGTGGTCCAGGATGAGAAGTGGTCCAAGACTAGCAGTGGTCCAGGATGAGAAGTGGTCCAAGACTAGCAGTGGTGTAGTACTAGCAGTGGTCCAGGACTAGCAGTGGTCCAGGACTAGGCGTGGTCCAGTACTAGCAGTGGTCCAGGAATAGGAGTTGTCCAGTACTAGCAGGGGTCCAAGACTTGCAGTGGTCCAGGAATAGGAGTGGTCCAGTACTAGCAGTAGTCCAGGACTAGGAGTGGTCCAGTACTAGCAGTGGTCCAGGAATAGGAGTTGTCCAGTACTAGCAGTGGTCCAGTACTAGCAGTGGTCCAGGAATAGGAGTGGTCTAGTACTAACTGTGGTCCAGGACTAGCAGTGGTCCAAGACTAACAGTTTTCCAGGACTAGCAGTGGTCCAGGACTAGCAGTGGTCCAGGAATAGCAGTGGTCCAGGACGAGGAGTGGTCCAGGACTAGCAGTGGTCCAGGACTAGCAGTGGTCCAGGAATAGCCGTGGTCCAGGATTAGCAGTGGTCCAGGAATAGCAGTGGTCCAGGACGAGGAGTGGTCCAGGACTAGCAGTGGTCCAGGACTAGGGTTAGTCCTGGACTAGCACTTGTCCAGGACTAGGGGTGGTCCAGGACTATAAGTGGTCCAAGACTAGCTGTGGTCCAGGACTAGCAATGGTCCAGGACAATGTGTAGTCCAGGACTATTGGTGGTCCATTACTAACAGTAGTCCAGGAATAGGGTGGTACAGGACTAGGGGTGGTCCTGAACTAGGAGTGGTCCTAGACTTGTAGTGGTCCAGGACTAAGGGTGGTCCAGGACGAGCAGTGGTCCAGGACCAGCAGAGGTCCAGGACTAGCAGTGGTCCAGGACTAGGGGTGGTCCAGGACTAGCAGTGGTATAGGACTAGCAATGGTCCTGGACTCGCGGTGGTCCATGACTAGCAGTGGACCAGAACTAGAGGTGATCCAGGACTAGCAGTGGTTCAGGACTAGAAAATGCAGAATAGAACCAGTGAAGAGCAGGGGTGCCATAGGCACAATCAGAGAACACTGTATAAACATCAGAGGTCCGCGGTTGTTCAACGTCCTCCCAGCAAGCATAAGAAATATTGCCGGAACAACCGTGGACATCTTCAAGAGGAAACTAGATTTATTCCTCCAAGGAGTTCCGGACCAGCCGGGCTGTGGTGGGTATGTGGGCCTGCGGGCCGCTCCAAGCAACAGCCTAGTGGACCAAACTCTCACAAGTCAAGCCTGGCCTCGGGCCGGGCTTGGGGAGTAGAAGAACTCCCAAAACCCCATCAACCAGGTATCAACCAGGACTAGGAGTGGCCCAGAACTAGGAGTGGCCCAGGAACAGCAGTGGTTCAGGACTAGCAGTGGTGCAGGACTAGCAGTAGTCCAGGACTAAAGGTGGTCCAGGACTAGCAGTGGTCCAAAGTAGCAGGGGTCCAGGGCTAGCAGTGGTCCAGGACTAGCAGTGGTCCAGGACTAAAGGTGGTCCAGAACTAGCAGGGGTCCAGTACTAGGGGTGGTCCAGGACTAACAGCGGTCCAGGACTAGGAGTGGTTGAGGACTAGCAGGGGTCCAGGACTAGCAGTGATCCAGGACGAGGAATTGTCCAGGACTAGCAGTGCTCCAGGACGAGAAGCCGTCCAGGACTAGCAGTGGTCCAGGACTAGCGGTGGAACAGGACGAGAAGCCATCCAGGACTAGCAGTGGACCAGGACTAGCAGTGGTCCAGGACGAGAAGCCGTCCAGGACTAGCAGTGGTCCAGGACTAGCAGTGGTCTAGGGTTAGCAGTGTTCCAGAACTTGCAGTGGTCTAGGACGAGGAGTGGACCAGGACCAGCAGTGGTCCAGGACGAGAAGCCGTCCAGGACTAGCAGTGGTCCAGGACTAGCAGTGGTCCAGGACGAGAAGCCGTTCAGGACTAGCAGTGGACCAGGACTAGCAGTGGTCCAGGGCTAGCAGTGTTCCAGGACTAGCAGTGGTCCAGGACGAGAAGCCGTCCAGGACTAGCAGTGGTCCAGGACGAGAAGCCGTCCAGGACTAGCAGTGGTCCAGGACGAGAAGCCGTCCAGGACTAGCAGTGGTCCAGGACGAGAAGCCGTCCATGACTAGCAGTGGTCCAGGACTAGCAGTGGTCCAGGACGAGAAGCCGTCCAGGACTAGCAGTGGACCAGGACTAGCAGTGGTCCAGGACTAGCAGTGGTCCAGGGCTAGCAGTGTTCCAGGACTTGCAGTGGTCCAGGACTAGCAGTGGGCCAGGACTAGCAGTAGTCCAAGGCTAGCAGTGTTCCAGGACTTGCAGTGGTCCAGGACTAGCAGTGGGCCAGGACTAGCAGTGGTCCAGGACTAGCAGTGGGCCAGGACTAGCAGTAGTCCAGGACTAGCAGGGGTCTAGGACTAGCAGTGGTCCAGTACTAGCAGTGGTCTAGGACTAGCAGTGGTTCAGGGCTACGGGTGATCCAGGACGAGGAGTGGTCCAGGACTAGCAGTGGTCCAGGACAATGTGTAGTCCAGGACTATTGGTGGTCCATTACTAACAGTGGTCCAGGAATAGGGGTGGTACAGGACTAGGGATGGTCCTAGACTTGTAGTGGTCCAGGACTAAGGGTGGTCCAGGACGAGCAGTGGTCCCGGACAAGCAGAGTTCCAGGACTAGCAGTGGTCCAGGACTAGGGGTGGTCCAGGACTAGCAGTGGACCAGGACTAGAGGTGGTCCAGGACTAGCAGTGGTTCAGGACTAGGAGTGGCCCAGAACTAGGAGTGGCCCAGGAACAGCAGTGGTTCAGGACTTGCAGTGGTGCAGGACAAGCAATGGTTCAGGACTAGCAGTGGTCCAGGACTAGCAGTGGTCCAGGACTAGCAGTAGTCCAGGACTAAAGGTGGTCCAGGACTAGCAGTGGTCCAAGACTAGCAGGGGTCCAGGGCTAGCAGTGGTCAAGGACTTGCAAAGGTCCAGGACTAAAGGTGGTCCAGAACTAGCAGGGTCCAGTACTAGGGGTGGTCCAGGACTAACAGCGGTCCAGGACAAGGAGTGGTCGAGGACTAGCAGGGGTCCAGGACTAGCAGTGATCCAGGACGAGGAATTGTTCAGGACTAGCAGTGGTCCAGGACGAGAAGCCGTCCAGGACTAGCAGTGGTCCAGGACTAGCAGTGGTCCAGAGCTAGCAGTGTTCCAGGACTAGCAGTGGTCCAGGACGAGAAGCCGTCCAGGACTAGCAGTGGTCCAGGACTAGCAGTGGTCCAGGGCTAGAAGTGTTCCAGGACTTGCAGTGGTCCAGGACTAGCAGTGGTCCAGGACTAGCGGTAGTCCAGGACTAGCAGTGGTCCAGGACTAGCAGTGGTCCAGTACTAGCAGTGGTCCAGGACTAGCAGTGGTTCAGGGCTACGGGTGATCCAGGACGAGAAGTGGTCCAGGACTAGCAGTGGTCCAGGACTAGAAGTGGTCCAGAACTAGCAGTGGTCCAGGTCTAGCAGTGGTCCAGGACTAGCAGTGGTCCAGGACTAGCAGTGGTCCAGGCCTAGCAGTAGTCCAGGACTAGCAGTGGTCCAGTACTAGCAGTAGTACAGGACTAGCAGTGGTACATGACAAGCAGTGATCCTGGAATAGCAGTGGTCCAGGAATAGCAGTGGTCCAGGACTAGCAGTGGTCCAGGACTAGCAGTGGTCCAGGGATAGCAGTGGTCCAGAACTCTCAGTGGTCCAGGACTAGCAGGCGACCAGGACTAGCAGTGGTCCAGGACTAGCAGTGGTCCAGAAATGGCAGTGGTTCAAGATTAGCATTGGTCCTGGACGAGCAGTCGTCCAGGACTTGCAGTGGTCCAGGAATGGCAGTGGTTCAGGATTAGCAGTGGTCCAGGACTAGCAATAGTCCAGGACTAGCAGTGGTCCAGGATGAGGAGTGGTCCAGGACTAGCAGTGTACAAAGACTAGCAGTGGTCCAGGACTATCAGTGGTCCAGGAATAGTAGTGGTCCAGGACTAGCAGTGGTCCAGGACTATCAGTGGTCCAGGACTAGCAGTGGTCCAGGACTAGCAGTGGTCCAGGACTAGCAGTGGTCCAGGACTAGCAGTGGCACAGGACTAGAAGTGGTCCAGGACTAGCAGTGGCACAGGACTAGAAGTGGTCCAGGACTAGCAGTGGCACAGGACTAGAAGTGGTCCAGGTCTAAGGGTGGTCCAGGACTAGGGGTGGTCCAGGACTAGGGGTGGTCCAGGACTAGGGGTGGTCCATGACTAGGAGTGTTCCAGTACTAGCAGTGTTCCAGGTCTACGGATGGTCCAGGCCAAGCTGTGGTCCAGGAATACCAGTGGTCCAGGAATAGCAGTGGTCCAGGACGAGTAGTGGTCCAGGACAAGCTGTAGTCCAGGACAACGGGTGGTCCAGGACTAGGAGTGGTCCAGGACTAGCAGTGGTCCAGGACAATTTTTAGTCCAGGACTATTGGTGGTCCATGACTAACAGTGGTCCAGGAATAGGGGTGGTAAATGACTAGGGGTGGTCCTGAACTAGGAATGGTCCTGGACTTGTAGTGGTCCTGGACTACCAGTGGTCCAGGACTCGGGGTGGTGCAAGACTAACAAAGGTCCAGTGGCTAGCAGTGGTCCAGGAATAGGGGTGGTCAAGGACTAGCAGTGGTCTAGGACTCGGGGTGGTGCAGGACTAGCAGTGGTCCAGGACAAGCAGTGGTCCATGACTAGCAGTGGTCCAGCACTAGCAGTGGTCCAGGACTAGCAGTGGTCCAGGACTAGCAGTGGTCCAGGACTAGCAATGGTCCAGGTCTATCAGTGGTCCAGAACTAACAGTGGTCCAGGACTAGCAGTAGTTCTGGACTAGCAGTGGTCATGGACTAAAGGTGGTCCAGGACTAGCGGTGGTCCAAGACTAGCAGTGGTCCAGGACTACCACTAGTCCAGATCTAGCAGTGGTCCAGGACTAGCAGTGGTCCAGGACTAGCAGTGGTCCAGGACTAGCAATGGTACAGTATTTGGGGTGGTTCAGGACTAAGGGTGGTCCAGGATTAGGGGTTGTCCCGGACTATCAGTGGTCCAGGACTATCATTGGTCCAGGACTATCAGTTGTCCAGGACTAGCAGTGGTCCAGGACTATCAGTGGTCCAGGACTATCAGTGGTCCAGGACTAGCAGTGGTCCAGGACTATCAGTGGTCCAGGACTATCAGTGGTCCAGGACTATCAGTGGTCCAGGACTAGCTGTGGACCCTATAATGTAGGAGAGATGTAGAGGTTCCGTCATTGATGACTCTTCCGTGCATGATTCATCCTAATATTGAATTTTAGCGATGTGGAAAATACTAAATTCAAAACCAGGTAAATTATGAATTGGTCGACTGAATTAGGTTCGAAATTTAAGTAGCGTCGACTTCGGAGCAGCAGAAATTGTTTTGTTGCGAACACATATGCCATCGGCTCCTGGGCGAAGCAGCAACAAATGATTCAGATTTGAAATTGAAGCATAAATGGGTTGGGGATTTAAATAGGATCGACTCCCAAGCCAAGCAGCGGAAATGGGTTGGGAATTACATCGTTGTCATCACGACAACTTTCCCCGCTTCGACTCCCGGCTCGTGAATTATGCATTTCCAGCCCAGGAGTCAATTTTTAGCGCAGTTAGAGAGGTGAAAAGTGGGACGGACAGAAGAGAAATGAGTAAGATAGAAGAGAAATGGGAAAGACAGAAGATAAATGGGGGCAGACATAAGAGAAGTGGAACAGGAAGAAGTGAAACAGACAAGAGAAAAATGTACCAGACAGGAAAGAAGTGGAACAGATGGAAGAGAGAGAGACAAATCCCAGACTCGAGGAAAAGAGACGAACTAGTTCTGTCCCACTGAAGCCAGAGAGATGAACCAGTACTGTCCCACTGGAGCCAGACAGATGAACCAGTACTGTCCCACTGAAGCCAGAGAGATGAACCAGTACTGTCCCACTGGAGCCAGAGAGATGAACCAGTACTGTCCCACTGGAGCCAGAGATGAGCCAGTACTGTCCCACTGGAGCCAGAGATGAGCCAGTACTGTCCCACTGGAGCCAGAGATGAACCAGTACTGTCCCACTGGAACCAGAGAGATGAGCCAGTACTGTCCCACTGGAGCCGGAGATGAACCAGTACTGTCCCACTGGAACCAGAGAGATGAACCAGTACTGTCCCACTGGAACCAGAGAGATGAACCAGTACTGTCCCACTGGAGCCAGAGATGAACCAGTACTGTCCCACTGGAACCAGAGAGATGAACCAGTACTGTCCCACTGGAGCCAGAGAGATGAACCAGTACTGTCCCACTGGAGCCAGAGATGAGCCAGTACTGTCCCACTGGAGCCAGAGATGAACCAGTACTGTCCCACTGGAACCAGAGATGAACCAGTACTGTCCCACTGGAGCCAGAGATGAACCAGTACTGTCCCACTGGAGCCAGAGATGAACCAGTACTGTCCCACTGGAGCCAGAGATGAACCAGTACTGTCCCACTGGAACCAGAGATGAACCAGTGCTCCACGCTGGCTTAGCATGAACAACAACCTTCCTGAGGTTCCCTGGGTGTATGATGAACATAATTTCTTGTTTACGTCCCATGGAACAACAAAGGAAGCGACCGAAGCATAAGATCGCTTTGAGACCTTTCACTGTACCTTGGGTGTAGGTGTAGTATAGGTGTATCCTGCCCTGTACCTTGGGTGTAGGTGTAGTATAGGTGTATCCTGCCCTGCACCTTGGGTGTTGGTGTAGTATAGGTGTATCCTGCCCTGTACCTTGGGTGTAGGTGTAGTATAGGTGTATCCTGCCCTGCACCTTGGGGGTTGGTGTAGTATAGGTGTATCCTGCCCTGCACCTTGGGTGTTGGTGTAGTATAGGTGTATCCTGCCCTGTACCTTGGGTGTTGGTGTAGTATAGGTGTATCCTGCCCTGTACCTTGGGTGTTGGTGTAGTATAGGTGTATCCTGCCCTGTACCTTGGGTGTAGGTGTAGTATAGGTGTATCCTGCCCTGCACCTTGGGTGTTGGTGTAGTATAGGTGTATCCTGCCCTGTACCTTGGGTGTTGGTGTAGTATAGGTGTATCCTGCCCTGTACCTTGGGTGTTGGTGTAGTATAGGTGTATCCTGCCCTGTACCTTGGGTGTTGGTGTAGTATAGGTGTATCCTGCCCTGTACCTTGGGTGTAGGTGTAGTATAGGTGTATCCTGCCCTGTACCTTGGGTGTTGGTGTAGTATAGGTGTATCCTGCCCTGTACCTTGGGTGTAGGTGTAGTATAGGTGTGTCCTGCCCTGTACCTTGGGTGTTGGTGTAGTATAGGTGTATCCTGCCCTGTACCTTGGGTGTAGGTGTAGTATAGGTGTATCCTGCCCTGTACCTTGGGTGTTGGTGTAGTATAGGTGTGTCCTGCCCTGTACCTTGGGTGTTGGTGTAGTATAGGTGTATCCTGCCCTGTACCTTGGGTGTAGGTGTAGTATAGGTGTATCCTGCCATGTACCTTGGGTGTTGGTGTAGTATAGGTGTATCCTGCCCTGTTCCTTGGGTGTTGGTGTAGTATAGGTGTATCCTGCCCTGTACCTTGGGTGTTGGTGTAGTATAGGTGTATCCTGCCCTGTACCTTGGGTGTTGGTGTAGTATAGGTGTATCCTGCCCTGTACCTTGGGTGTTGGTGAAGTATAGTGTATCCTGCCCTGTACCTTGGGTGTTGGTGTAGTATAGGTGTATCCTGCCCTGTACCTTGGGTGTTGGTGTACTATAGGTGTATCCTGCCCTGTACCTGGGTGTTGGTGTAGTATAGGTGTATCCTGCCCTGTTCCTTGGGTGTTGGTGTAGTATAGGTGTATCCTGCCCTGTACCTTGGGTGTTGGTGTAGTATAGGTGTATCCTGCCCTGTACCTTGGGTGTTGGTGTAGTATAGGTGTATCCTGCCCTGTACCTTGGGTGGGTGTAGTATAGGTGTATCCTGCCCTGTACCTTGGGTGTTGGTGTAGTATAGGTGTATCCTGCCCTGTATCTTGGGTGTTGCTGTAGTTAAGTGTATCCTGCCCTGTACCTTGGGTGTTGGTGTAGTTAAATGTATCCTGCCCTGTATCTTGGGTGTTGGTGTAGTATAGGTGTATCCTGCCCTGTACCTTGGGTGTTGGTGTAGTATAGGTGTATCCTGCCCTGTACCTTGGGTGTTGGTGTAGTATAGGTGTATCCTGCCCTGTACCTTGGGTGTAGGTGTAGTATAGGTGTATCCTGCCCTGCACCTTGGGTGTTGGTGTAGTATAGGTGTATCCTGCCTGTACCTTGGGTGTTGGTGTAGTATAGGTGTATCCTGCCCTGTACCTTGGGTGTTGGTGTAGTATAGGTGTATCCTGCCCTGTACCTTGGGTGTTGGTGTAGTATAGGTGTATCCTGCCCTGTACCTGGGTGTAGGTAGTATAGGTGTATCCTGCC
>WNGS01007946.1:12039-37514 GCA_020271785.1 Procambarus virginalis
TGGTCCAGGTCTAGCAGTGGTCCGCTAGAGTCCGCTAAGTGTCCAACTCAGTGGTCCAGGACTAGCAGTGGTCCAGGACTGAGCGAGTGGTCCAGGACTAGTAGTGGTCCAGGACTGGCAGTGGTCCAGTACTAGCAGTGAACCAGGAATAGGAACAGTGGTCCAGAATTTGCAGTGGTCCAGGACTAGCAGTGGTCCACGACGAGCAGTGGTCCAGGACTAGCCGTGGTCCAGTTACTAGCAGTGGTCCAGGGACTAGCAGTGGTCCAGGACTTGCAGTGGTCGAGGACGAGAGAGGGTCCAGGTCTAGCAGTGGTCCAGGACTTGCAGTGGTCGAGGACGAGGAGTAGTCCAGGTCTAGCAGTGGTCCAGGAGGACCAGCAGTGGTCCAGGATAGCAGTGGTCCAGGCTTAGCAGTAGTCCAGGAATAGGGGTGATCCAGGACTAGCAGTGGTCAGGATTAGGTATGGTCCAGGACAGCAGTAGTGGTCCAGGATAGCAGTGGTACGGGACTAGCAGTGGTCCAGGACTAGCAGTGGTCCAGGATTAGCAGGGGTCCTAGAACGAGCAGTGAGCGAGGACTAGCAGTGGTCCAGGATTAGCAGTGGTCCAGGACTAGCAGTGGTCCAGGACTAGCAGTGGTCCAGGATTAGCAGTGGTCAAGGAGAGCAGTGGTCCAGGATTTGCAGTGGTCCAGGACTAGCAGTGGTCCAGGATTAGCAGGTGTCCAGGACTAGCAGTGGTCCAGGACTAGCAGTGCTTCAGATTAGCAGTGGTCCAGGACTAGCAGTGGTCCAGGACTAGCAGTGGTCCAGGACTAGGAGTGGTCCAGTACTAGCAGTGGTCTAGGAATAGGAGTTGTCTCAGTACTAGCAGTGGTCCAGTACTAGCAGTGGTCCAGGAATAGGAGTGGTCCAGTACTAACAGTGGTCCAGGACTAGGAGTGGTCCAGTACTAGCAGTGGTCCAGGAATAGGAGTGGTCCAGGACTAGAAGTGGTCCAGGACTATGGGTGGTCCAGGACTAGCAGTGGTCCAAGACTAGCAGTTTCCAGGACTAGCCGTGGTCCAGGACTAGCAGTGGTCCAGGAATAGCAGTGGTCCAGGAGAGGGTGGTCCAGGACTAGCAGTGGTCCAGGACTAGCAGTGGTCCAGGATAGCCGTGGTCCAGGATTAGCAGTGGTCCAGGAAAAGCAGTGGTCCAGGACGAGGAATTGTCCAGGACTAGCAGTGGTCCAGGACGAGAAGCCATCCAGGACTAGCAGTGAACCAGGACTAGCAGTGGTCCAGGACTAGCCGTGGTCCAGGACGAGAAGCCGTCCAGGACTAGCAGTGGTCCAGGACTAGCAGTGGTCCAGGGCTAGCAGTGTTCCAGGACTTGCAGTGGTCTAGGACGAGGGTGGACCAGGACTAGCAGTGGTCCAGGACGAGAAGCCGTCCAGGACTAGCAGTGGTCCAGGACTAGCCGTGGTCCAGGACGAGAAGCCGTCCAGGACTAGCAGTGGTCCAGGACTAGCAGTGGTCCAGGGCTAGCAGTGTTCCAGGACTTGCAGTGGTCTAGGACGAGGAGTGGACCAGGACTAGCAGTGGTCCAGGACGAGAAGCCGTCCAGGACTAGCAGTGGTCCAGGACTAGCCGTGGTCCAGGACGAGACGCCGTCCAGGACTAGGAGTGGACCAGGACTAGCAGTGGTCCAGGGTAGTAATGGTCCAGGATGAGAAGCCGTCCAGGACTAGCAGTGGTCCAAGACTAGCAGTGGTCCAGGATGAGAAGCCGTCCAGACTAGCAGTGGTCCAAGACTAGCAGTGGTCCAGGGCTAGCAGTGGTCCAGGACTAGCAGTGTTCCAGGACTTGCAGTGGTCCAGGACTAGCAGTGGTCCAGGACTTGCAGTGGTCCAGGACTAGCAGTGGTCCAGGACTAGCAGTGGTCCAGGACTAGCAGAGGTCCAGGACTAGCAGTGGTCCAGGACTAGCAGTGGTCCAGGACTAGCAGTGGTCCAGGGCTAGCAGTGTTCCAGGACTTGCAGTGGTCCAGGACTAGCAGTGGTCCAGGACTAGCAGTGGTCCAGGACTAGCAGTAGTCCAGGACTAGCAGTGGTCAGGACTAGCAGTGGTCCAATACTAGCAGTGGTCCAGGACTAGCAGTGGTTCAGGGCTACGGGTGATCCAGGACGAGGAGTGGTCCAGGACAATGTGTAGTACAGGACTATGGAGGTCCATTATTAACAGTGGTTCAGGAATAGGGGTGGTACAGGACTAGGTGTGGTCCTGAACTAGGAGGGTCCTAGACTTGTAGTGGTCCAGGACTAAGGGTGGTCCAGGACGAGCAGTGGTCCAGGTCAAGCAGAGGTCCAGGACTAGCAGTGGTCCAGGACTAGGGTGGTCCAGGACTAGCAGTGGTATAGGACTAGCAATGGTCCAGGACTAGGAGTGGTCGATGACTAGCAGTGGTTCAGGATAGAGTGGCCCAGGAACAGCAGTGGTTCAGGACTAGCAGTGGTTCAGGAATAGGAGTGGCCCAGGAACAGCAGTGGTTCAGGACTAGCAGTGTGCAGGACTAGCATGGCTCAGGACTAGCAGTGGTCCAGGACTAGCAGTGGTCCAGGACTAGCAGTAGTCCAGGACTAGGGTGGTGCAAGACTAGAAAGGTCCATGGCTAGCATGTGTCCAGGACAAGCAGTGGTCCAGGACTAGCAGTGGTCCAGGACTAGCAGTGGTCCTGGACTAGCAGTGTTCAGGTCTCGGGGTGGTGCAAGACTAGGAAAGGTCCATGGCTAGCATGTGTCCAGGACAAGCAGTGGTCCAGGACAAGCAGTGGTCCAGGACTAGCAGTGGTCCAGGACTATAAGTGGTCCAAGACTAGCAGTGGTCCAGGACTAGGAAAGGTCCACGACTAGCAGTGGTCCAGGACAATGTGTAGTCCAGGACTATTGGTGGTCCATTACTAACAGTGGTCCAGGAATAGGGGTGGTACAGGACTAGGGTGTGAACCTGAACTAGAGTGGTCCTAGACTTGTAGTGGTCCAGGACTAAGGGTGGTTCAGGACGAGCAGTGGTCCAAGACAAGCAGAGGTCCAGGACTAGCAGTGGTCCAGGACTAGGGGTGGCCCAGGACTAGCAGTGGTATAGGACTAAGGGTGGTTCAGGACGAGCAGTGGTCCAAGACAAGCAGAGGTCCAGGACTAGCAGTGGTCCAGGACTAGGGGTGGCCCAGGACTAGCAGTGGTCCAGGACTAGGGGTGGCCCAGGACTAGCAGTGGTATAGGACTAGCAAATGTCCAGGACTCGGGGCGGTCCATGACTAGCAGTGGACCAGGACTAGAGGTGTCCAGGCTAGCAGTGGTTCAGGACTAGGAGTGGCCCAGAACTAGGAGTGGCCTAGGAACAGCAGTGGTTCAGGACTAGCAGTGGTGCAGGACTAGCATTGGTTCAGGACTAGCAGTGGTCCAGGACTAGCAGTGGTCCAGGACTAACATTAGTCCAGGACTAAAGGTGTCCAGGACTAGCAGTGGTCCAAGATTAGCAGGGGTCCAGGGCTAGCAGTGATCAAGGACTTGCAAAGGTCCTGGACTAGCAGTGGTCCAGGACTAAAGGTGGTCCAGAACTAGCAGGGGTCCAGTACTAGGGTGGTTCAGGGCTAACAGCGGTCCATAACTAGGAGTGGTCGAGGACTAGCAGGGGTCCAGGACTAGCAGTGATCCAGGACGAGGAAATGTCCAGGACTAGCAGTGGTCCAGGACGAGAGAAGCCATCCAGGACTAGCAGTGGTCCAAGACTAGCAGTGGAACAGGGCGAGAAGCCATCCAGGACTAGCAGTGAACAGGACTAGCAGTGTTCCAGGACTTGCAGTGGTCTAGGACGAGGAGTGGACCAGGACTAGCAGTGGTCCAGGACGAGAAGCCGTCCAGGACTAGCAGTGGTCCAGGACTAGCCGTGGTCCAGGACTAGAAGCCGTCCAGGACTAGCAGTGGTCCAGGACTAGCAGTGGTCCAGGGCTAGCAGTGTTCCAGGACTTGCAGTGGTCTAGGACGAGGAGTGGACCAGGACTAGCAGTGGTCCAGGACGAGAAGCCGTCCAGGACTAGCAGTGGTTCAGGACTAGCCGTGGTCCAGGACGAGACGCCGTCCAGGATAGGAGGGGACCAGAACTAGCAGTGGTCCAGGGCTAGAAGTGGTCCAGGGCTAGCAGTGTTCCAGGATTAGCAGTGGTCCAGGATGAGAAGCCGTCCAGGACTAGCAGTGGTCCAAGACTAGCAGTGGTCCAGGGCTAGCAGTGTTCCAGGACTTGCAGTGGTCCAGGACTAGCAGTGGTCCAGGACTAGCAGTAGTCCAGGACTAGCAGTGGTCCAGGACTAGCAGTGGTCCAATACTAGCAGTGGTCCAGGACAATGTGTAGTACAGGACTATTGGAGGTCCATTATTAACAGTGGTCCAGGAATAGGGGTGGTACAGGACTAGGGGTGGTCCTGAACTAGGAGTGGTCCTAGACTTGTAGTGGTCCAGGACTAGCAGTGGTCCAGGACTAGCAGTGGTCCAGGACTAGGGGTGGTCCAGGACTAGCAGTGGTATAGGACTAGCAATGGTCCAGGACTAGGAGTGGTCGATGACTAGCAGTGGTTCAGGACTAGGAGTGGCCCAGAACAAGGAGTGGCCCAGGAACAGCAGTGGTTCAGGACTAGCAGTGGTGCAGGACTAGCAATGGCTCAGGACTAGCAGTGGTCCAGGACTAGCAGTGGTCCAGGACTAGCAGTGGTCCAGGACTAGCAGTAGTCCAGGAGTAAAGGTGGTCCAGGACTAGCAGTGGTCCAAGACTAGCAGGGGTCCAGGGCTAGCAGTGGTCAAGGACTTGCAAAGGTCCAGTGCTAGGGTGGTCCAGGACTAACAGCGGTCCAGGAGTAGCAGTGATCCAGGACAAGGAATTGTCCAGGACTTGCAGTGGTCCAGGACGAGAAGCCGTCCAGGACTAGCAGTGGTCCAGGACTAGCAGTGGTCCAGGACTAGCAGTGGTCCAGGACTAGCAGTGGAACAGGATGAGAAGCCATCCAGGACTAGCAGTGGACCAGGACTAGCAGTGGTCCAGGACGAGAAGCCGTCCAGGACTAGCAGTGGTTCAGGACTAGCAGTGGTCCAGGACGAGGAATTGTCCAGGACTAGCAGTGTTCCAGGACTAGCAGTGGTCTAGGACGAGGAGTGGACCAGGACTAGCAGTGGTCCAGGACGAGAAGCCGTCTAGGACTAGCAGTGGACAGGACTAGCAGTGGTCCAGGGCTAGCAGTGTTCCAGGACTAGCAGTGGTCCTGGACGAGCAGCCGTCCAGGACTAGCAGTGGTCCAGGACTAGCAGTGGTCCAGGGCTAGCAGTGTTCCAGGACTTGCAATGGTCCAGGACTAGCAGTGGTCCAGGACTAGCAGTAGTCCAGGACTAGCAGTGGTCCAGGACTAGCAGTGGTCCAGAACTAGCAGTGGTCCAGGACTAGGTGTGGTTCAGGGCTGCGGGTGATCCAGGACGAGGAGTGGTCCAGGACTAGCAGTGGTCCAGGACTAGCAGTGGTCCAGGACTAGCAGTGGTCCAGGTGTATCAGTGGTCCAGGACTAGCAGTGGTCTAGGACTAGCAGTGGTCCAGGCCTAGCAGTAGTCCAGGACTAGCAGTGGTCCAGTACTAGCAGTGGTACAGGACTAGCAGTGGTACAGGACAAGCAGAGGTCCAGGACTAGCAGTGGTCCAGGACTAGGGGTGGTCCAGGACTAGCAGTGGTATAGGACTAGCAATGGTCCAGGACTCGGGGTGGTCGATGACTAGCAGTGGTTCAGGACTAGGAGTGGCCAGAACTAGAAGTGGCCAGGACAGCAGTGGTTCAGGACTAGCAGTGGTGCAGGACTAGCAATGGTTCAGGACTAGTAGTGGTCCAGGACTAGCAGTGGTCCAGGACTAGCAGTAGTCCAGACTAGCAGTGGTCCAGGACTAGCAGTAGTCCAGGACTAAAGGTGGTCCAGGACTAGCAGTGGTCCAAGACTAGCAGGGGTCGAGGGCTAGCAGTGGTCAAGGACTTGCAAAGGTCCATACTAGGGGTGGTCCAGGACTAACAGCGGTCCAGGACTAGCAGTGATCCAGGACGAGGAATTGTCCAGGACTTGCAGTGGTCCAGGACGAGAAGCCGTCCAGGACTAGCAGTGGTTCAGGACTAGCAGTGGTCCATGACGAGGAATGTCCAGGACTAGCAGTGTTCCAGGACTAGCAGTGGTCTAGGACGAGGAGTGGACCAGGACTAGCAGTGGTTCAGGACAAGAACCGTCCAGGACTAGCAGAGGTCCAGGACTAGCAGTGGTCCAGGACGAGAAGCCGTCCAGGACTAGCAGTGGTCCAGGACGAGAAGCCGTCCAGGACTAGCAGTGGACCAGGGCTAGCAGTGGTCCAGTGGTCCAGTGGTCCAGGGCTAGCAGTGTTCCAGGACTAGCAGTGGTCCAGGACGAGAAGCCGTCCAGGACTAGCAGTGGTCCAGGAATAGCAGTGGTCCAGGATTAGCAGTGGTCCAGGACTAGCAGTGGTTCAGGGCTACGGGTGATCCAGGACGAGAGTGTCCAGGACTAGCAGTGTCCAGGACTTGCAATGGTCCAGGACTAGCAGTGGTCCAGGACTAGCAGTAGTCTAGGACTAGCAGTGGTCCAGGATAGCAGTGGTTCAGGGCTACGGGGATCCAGGACGAGGAGTTGTCCAGGACTAGCAGTGGTCCAGGACTAGCAGTGGTCCAGGACTAGCAGTGGTCCAGGACTAGCAGTGGTCAGGTCTAGCAGTGGGCCAGGACTAGAAGTGGTCCAGGACTAGCAGTGGTCCAGGACTAGCAGTGGTCCAGGCCTAGCAGTTGTCCAGGACTAGCAGTGGTCCAGTACTAGCAGTGGTACAGGACTAGCATGGTACAGGACAAGCAGTGATCCTGGAATAGCAGTGGTCCAAGAATACCAGTGGTCCAGGACTAGCAGTGGTCCAGGACTAGCAGTGGTCCAGGGATAGCAGTGGTCCAGGACTCTCAGTGGTCCAGGACTCTCAGTGGTCCACGACTAGCAGGCGTCCAGGACTAGCAGTAGATCAGGACTAGCAGTAGTCCAGGACTTGCAGTGGTCCAGGATGGCAGTGGTTCAGGATTAGCAGTGGTCCAGGACTAGCAGTAGTCCAGACTAGCAGTGGTCCAGGATAGGAGTGGTCCAGGACTAGCAGTGGTCAAAGGACTAGCAGTGGTCCAGGACTAGCAGTGGTCCAGGAATAGTAGTGGTCCAGGACTAGCAGTGGTCCAGGACTAGCAGTGGTCCAGGACTATCAGTGGTCCAGGAAGAGTGTGGCAGGGACTAGCAGTGGTCCAGGACTAGCAGTGGTCAAGGACAAGCAGTGGTCCAGGACTAGCAGTGGTCCAGGACTAGCAGTAGTCCAGGACTAGCAGTGGTCCAGGACTAGCAGTGGCACAGGACTAGAAGTGGTCCAGGACTAGCAGTGGCACAGGACTAGAAGTGGTCCAGGACTAGGGGTGGTCCAGGACTAGGGGTGNTATGAGTGGAGTACAGTGTGTCAAAAAAAGCTAACTAGGTGATGCTAAGAAATCCCCATCACACAGGATGGTTAGTCATACAGAGGCATGTGATAAGCAGTCTGCACTGGCAGACTCCGGATGCATTTTGAGGATATCATCAACACAAGATTGAATAAGGCAGTAGTGGTAATAAAAGTCCCCATCTCGCAGGATGGTTAGTCATACAGGGCCATATGTTTAGTAGCCTGCACTGGCAAATTTTGGGTACACTGTGAGGATATCTTCAAGAATACGAGAGTGAATAAATAATTGCAAAGCTCCAGGTACCTCATGCCAACTGGTCTGAAAGGTCTAATAACTGGGCATTCAGTGATGTAGTGCGGGAGATCGTGCCGTAGTTCCTGCTCACAGAGTTTGCAACTGGAGTGCTCAGGATTGGGAGATCCGTCACCTGCAGCCACCTGCCACAGGTAACGGTAACCCAACCTGATCCTGGCAACCACTGTGTCGCACAGTCTAGTGGCGTTTTGTGCTGCCCATAGATGTAGGTTTCAGATCTGAACAAATCATAGCTTTTTATACTAGTACTTTCAGGTCGTTGGGAGTCAGTAAGTTCTTTCCTATCAGATCTGAATGTTTGGACCAATACGGTTTTGACACAGAGATGGGGATACCTAGATCTAATTCAACTTCAAACTTGTTGCACGCTAATTTGGCTGCAATGTCTGTCTCATTATGATGGGTTATATTTATGTGTGAAGGTATCCATACAAAGGAGATTCGAGACCCTTTACTCTGTGCATCAATTAGGTCATTTATAATGGGAGAATGAGGTTCTTGCTCTCGATCTTCCAAGAGAAGTTTCGATTGCTTGAAGAGCAGACTTTGAATCACAAAATATTATTCCTCCTCCAATGTTTTTTAATGTACTGGTAGCTAAGTGTAATGCTGCTAGTTCTGCTTGTGTGGAGGTCAGCCAGTTGTTAAACCTGACACTGACAGTCTTTGTGCAAATATTATTTCTAAAACCTACATGCTGCTGCAGTCCGTCCAGTAGAGGATTGGACTGAGCCGTCGGTGTAGACACAGTGCTCGTAGATCTTAAACTCTCGATGGAGGAGGCAATTGTTTCAAGAGTGACAGCTTTGAGAAGAGCAAGATTCTCATTATCTTTCTTGGTGACAGGTGTGTATGATACTTGAATGGTGGGGTACAGATAAAGAGGAATATCAGAGACAGGTAGATTGCACTTAAAAGAATGTTAAGTATGAGGAGATTGTAAGCATTGTTGCTCAGCCAATTATCATAAAAGGAGTGAGTTGGTATGTCGGCACCAGTCAAAGGGTGTTAACAGCACTAAATAATTTGTCTCTGAGCAATGCAGGAGATGTAGGGTCTCTCATGACTTTAAGGCAAAAGGTGGTGTTGACTTGCATTTTCTCTCTAGTATGGTTGGAAGCTTCAGTTCTTCCCGCATGTTGATGATTCTTGTGCATCTTGGAGCACCAAGAATTATCCTCATGGCTTCATTCTGTACTACTTCAAGTTTGTCCAACACAGAGGAGGGGAAATTAATTAAGTGCAGAGCATTATAATCAACGAGAGACCTAACAAACATCATATAGAATAGTCTAGCATATTTAATATTGATACCAATATTCTTACCAGTAAGTGTTCTCAATGGTTTTAGTCTTTCTTTTAACCTACGTGTAGATCATTTACAATGTCACTGTTAATACCAACTCCAAGGTATTTGTGCTGCCTACACGTTTCAATGTTCTGGTTGTTGACCTTGAAAGTTATAGGGACACGAGTATTCTCTCGGGGATGGAGAACTCTGGATTTAGTTATAGAGATAACAAGACCACATTCAATGCTTTTAGCAGCGAATGAATCAAGTAGAGCTTGCAGTCTAGTTTGGGAATTTGCAACAATGCATATATCATCGGCATAACAAATGACAGCTTCATCAGGTAGTGTGGGAATATCAATTGTTAATTTATGCATCAGAACATTGAACAGTGTAGGACTTAGCACTCCACCCTGGGGTGTACCCAACTCAAAGGGTGCACAAAGTTTACTTTTGACCCCCTTGAAAAGGACTGAGGCGGTTCTGTTACTCAGGTAACCCCTGAGCCATGTCAACAGTCTTCCCTTAACTCCAAAAGAGGCTTGCTGTTCTAGGATTATTTCTCTGTTTGCTGTATCAAAGGCAGTTTGGAGATCAATAAATGCCGCCTGAGAGTTTGGTCCCTCTCTGATAAAATACTCAGTTAGGCGCCCGACGTACCACAGTTTTCAATATTATTTAATTCACAAAGTTCCAATTCAGATCACTAACAAATATTGTAATTGGAAATAACGTTTCCCTAAGATGCCTGTACAGTTACCATCAGTTTAATAAGAGTTCAACCATCTGGGTTGTTCAGTACATAGAGATTAGTTAAATTTAAACCCCGCTTAGTAAATTTAATAAGTTGGCGGAGTGATATTAACTAGCCTCAGTCTTGAGTAGTGGAGGCTACAGTCAGTGTGGCGTGGAGCAGGCTTGGGGTCAACACCTCAACCCCAAGGAGACCAACACACCTGCGGTTGGGACTTACAAACTTCACGGTAGAGTGCTAAGAGTCTTGGTATAGGAAAATAATTTCATAGTCGTTGCCTCAGTAGGGGAAAAGAAAAAGCTAGGCCGTGTTAAGTTCTAGGGAGTGAATTGTATTATTTATTTTTGATAGATTTGTCAATAAATTTTGTTTTAAATTAGTGGTATTTTTTTAATTGTTCCAATTTGTATATGATTGTCTTTGCCGTGGTCTCCGCGAGTCTGCTTTGTTAGGCTAAACCGAGAATCAGTGGGCGGTAAGCCTAGCAGTGTTCAATATCTAATATATCCCTTTGTTTTAAAGCTAATTCCCACACTTAACGTAAACTAATACCTCCCTTTCCAAGTATTGGGAATTAACCCCAAGCGTTTAATGAGTAGGCGATGATTCACAATAACGTGGCTGAAGTATGTTGACCAGACCACACACTAGAAGGTGAAGGGACGACGACGTTTCGGTCCATTCTGGACCATTCTCAAGTCAATTGTGAGAATGATCCAGGACGGACCGAAACTTCGTCGTCCCTTCATTTTCTAGTGTGCGGATTGGTTAACGTTTAATGAGTAATTAATTGGCCCAACCCCGATTAATTGATCTATCAAGTCTTATTTTGATTGGTTGATGGTGGCGGCGAAACGAAAGATTCTTTTGAGCTTACTAGAAAGTCTAGTAAAATCGTTACGTGTTTTCTTGAGTCTCAAGACGGTCGATCGTCTAATACCACATTCCGTGGGACTGAGGGCTGGTAGAGTAGGGCTCTGGGGTCTTGGAGTTTACATTTATTTAAGGGCACGGTAGTGGACTGAGCTGAGCCTAAACCCCTTCCCGGGTTACAGGAGTCTGAGAAGCAGTGTGGACCATCACAAGAGTCTAAGAGGCAGTGTGGACCTTCACAAGTGTCTAAGAGGCAGTTTAGACCCTCACAAGAGTCTAAGAGACAGTGTGGTCCATCACAAGAGTCTAAGAGACAGTGTGGACCATCACAAGAGCCAAAGAGGCAGTGTGGACCATCACAAGAGTCTAAGAGGCAGTGTGGACATTCACAAGAGTCTAAGAGGCAGTGTGGACCATCACAAGAGTCTAAGAGGGAGTGTGGACCTTCACAAGAGTCTAAGAGGCAGTGTGGACATCACAAGAGTCTAAGAGGGAGTGTGGACCTTCACAAGAGTCTAAGAGGCAGTGTGGACATTCACAAGAGTCTAAGAGGCAGTGTGGACCATCACAAGAGTCTAAGAGGCAGTGTGGACCTTCACAAGAGTCTAAGAGGCAGTGTGGACCATCACAAGAGTCTACGAGGCAGTGTGGACCATCACAAGAGTCTAAGAGGCAGTGTGGACCATCACAAGAGTCTAAGAGGCAGTGTGGACCTTCACAAGAGTCTAAGAGGCAGTGTGGACCATCACAAGAGTTTAAGAGGCAGTGTGGACCATCACAAGAGTCTAAGAGGCAGTGTGGACCATCACAAGAGTCTAAGAGGCAGTGTGGACCTTTACAAGAGTCTAAGAGGCAGTGTGGACCTTCACAAGAGTCTAAGAGGCAGTGTGGACCCTCACAAGAGTCTAAGAGGCAGTGTGGACCTTCACAAGAGTCTAAGAGGCAGTGTGGACCTTCACAAGAGTCTAAGAGGCAGTGTGGACCTTCACAAGAGTCTAAGAGGCAGTGTGGACCATCACAAGAGTCTAAGAGGCAGTGTGGACCATCACAAGAGTCTAAGAGGCAGTGTGGACCTTCACAAGAGTCTAAGAGGCAGTGTGGACCTTCACAAGAGTCTAAGAGACAGTGTGGACCCTCACAAGAGTCTAAGAGGCAGTGTGGACCATCACAAGAGTCTAAGAGGCAGTGTGGACCTTCACAAGAGTCTAAGAGGCAGTGTGGACCTTCACAAGAGTCTAAGAGGCAGTGTGCACCTTCACAAGAGTCTAAGAGGCAGTGTGGACCCTCACAAGAGTCTAAGAGGCAGTGTGGATCATCACAAGAGTCTAAGAGACAGTGTGGACCCTCACAAGAGTCTAAGAGGCAGTGTGGACCTTCACAAGAGTCTAAGAGACAGTGTGGACCTTCACAAGAGTCTAAGAGGCAGTGTGCACCTTCACAAGAGTCTAAGAGGCAGTGTGGACCCTCACAAGAGTCTAAGAGGCAGTGTGGACCATCACAAGAGTCTAAGAGACAGTGTGGACCTTCACAAGAGTCTAAGAGGCAGTGTGGACCCTCACAAGAGTCTAAGAGGCAGTGTGGACCATCACAAGAGTCTAAGAGACAGTGTGGACCATCACAAGAGTCTAAGAGGCAGTGTGGACCATCACAAGAGTCTAAGAGGCAGTGTGGACCTTCACAAGAGTCTAAGAGGCAGTGTGGACCATCACAAGAGTCTAAGAGACAGTGTGGACCCTCACAAGAGTCTAAGAGGCAGTGTGGACCATCACAAGAGTCTAAGAGGCAGTGTGGACCATCACAAGAGTCTAAGAGACAGTGTGGACCATCACAAGAGTCTAAGAGGCAGTGTGGACCATCACAAGAGTCTAAGAGGCAGTGTGGACCATCACAAGAGTCTAAGAGGCAGTGTGGACCTTCACAAGAGTCTAAGAGGCAGTGTGGACCTTCACAAGAGTCTAAGAGGCAGTGTGGACCATCACAAGAGTCTAAGAGGCAGTGTGGACCATCCCAAGACAGGGGCCGCGATTACCTGCTGCGACTCCGCTGCTCCTAGACAAGTGCATGTGGTCGGTTATTCACTTATTATTGTTTGTTTGGCTGTTATTTCTTAATGTGTGAGTCGCTGTTATTCTTCGGGAGAACACCAATGGTAAAGTTTAAGGCCTATTACTGCTCTAATGTACATGTTGTCCTTTGGTCCAAGATGGTGGCCCTCACCACCTTCTCTGGTCCAAGATGGTGGCCCTCACCACCTTCTCTGGTCCAAGATGGTGGCCCTCACCTTCCCTGGTCCAAGATGGTGGCCCTCACCTTCCCTGGTCCAAGATGGTGGCCCTCACCACCTTCCCTGGTCCAAGATGGTGGCCCTCACCACCTTCCCTGGTCCAAGATGGTGGCCCTCACCACCTTCCCTGGTCCAAGATGGTGGCCCTCACCACCTTCTCTGGTCCAAGATGGTGGCCCTCACCACCTTCCCTGGTCCAAGATGGTGGCCCTCACCACCTTCTCTGGTCCAAGATGGTGGCCCTCACCACCTTCCCTGGTCCAAGATGGTGGCCCTCACCACCTTCTCTGGTCCAAGATGGTGGCCCTCACCACCTTCCCTGGTCCAAGATGGTGGCCCTCACCACCTTCCCTGGTCCAAGATGGTGGCCCTCACCACCTTCCCTGGTCCAAGATGGTGGCCCTCACCTCCTTCTCTGGTCCAAGATGGTGGCCCTCACCACCTTCCCTGGTCCAAGATGGTGGCCCTCACCACCTTCTCTGGTCCAAGATGGTGGCCCTCACCACCTTCCCTGGTCCAAGATGGTGGCCCTCACCACCTTCCCTGGTCCAAGATGGTGGCCCTCACCACCTTCTCTGGTCCAAGATGGTGGCCCACACCTCCTTCCCTGGTCCAAGATGGTGGCCCACACCTTCCCGGGTCCAAGATGGTGGCCCACACCTTCCCTGGTCCAAGATGGTGGCCCTCACCTCCTTCTCTGGTCCAAGATGGTGGCCCTCACCACCTTCCCTGGTCCAAGATGGTGGCCCTCACCACCTTCCCTGGTCCAAGATGGTGGCCCTCACCTCCTTCTCTGGTCCAAGATGGTGGCCCTCACCACCTTCTCTGGTCCAAGATGGTGGCCCACACCTTCCCTGGTCCAAGATGGTGGCCCACACCTTCCCTGGTCCAAGATGGTGGCCCTCACCACCTTCCTTGGTCCAAGATGGTGGCCCACACCTTCCCTGGTCCAAGATGGTGGCCCACACCTTCCCTGGTCCAAGATGGTGGCCCACACCTTCCTTGCTCCAAGATGGTGGCCCACACCTTCCCTGGTCCAAGATGGTGGCCCTCACCACCTTCTCTGGTCCAAGATGGTGGCCCTCACCACCTTCCTTGGTCCAAGATGGTGGCCCTCACCACCTTCCCTGGTCCAAGATGGTGGCCCTCTCAACTTTCCATGGTCTAGGGAAGGCCCAGGACAATGGGTGGTCCAGGACTAGCAGTGGTCTAGGACTAGCAGTGGTCCAGGACTAGCAGTGGTCCAGGACTAGCAGTGGTCCAGGACTAGCAGTGGTCCAGGACTAGCAGTGGTCCAGGACTAGCAGTGGTCCAGGACTAGCAGTGGTCTAGGACTAGCTGTGGTCCAGGACTAGCAGTGGTCCAGGACTAGCAGTGGTCCAGGACTAGCAGTGGTCCAGGACTAGCAGTGGTCCAGGACTAGCAGTGGTTCAGGACTAGCAGTGGTCCAGGACTAGCAGTGGTCCAGGACTAGCAGTGGTCCAGGACTAGCAGTGGTCCAGGACTAGCAGTGGTCCAGGACTAGCAGTGGTCCAGGACTAGCAGTGGTCCAGGACTAGCAGTGGTCTAGGACTAGCTGTGGTCCAGGACTAGCAGTGGTCCAGGACTAGCAGTGGTCCAGGACTAGCAGTGGTCCAGGACTAGCAGTGGTCCAGGACTAGCAGTGGTCCAGGACTAGCTGTGGTCCATGACTAGCAGTGGTCCAGGACTAGCAGTCGTCTAGAACTAGCAGTGGTCCAGGACTAGCAGTGGTCCAGGACTAGCAGTGGTCCAGGACTAGCAGTGGTCCAGGACTAGCAGTGGTCCAGGACTAGCAGTGGTCCAGGACTAGCAGTGGTCCAGGACTAGCAGTGGTTCAGGACTAGCAGTGGTCCAGGACTAGCAGTGGTCCAGGACTAGCAATGCTCCAGGACTAGCAGTGGTCCAGGACTAGCAGTGGTCCAGGAATAGCAGTGGTCCAGGACTAGCAGTGGTCCAGGACTAGCTGTGGTCCAGGACTAGCAGTGGTCCAGGACTAGCAGTGGTCCAGGACTAGCAGTGGTCCAGGACTAGAAGTGGTCCAGCACTAGCAGTGGTCCAGGACTAGCAGTGGTCCAGGACTAGCAGTGGTCCAGGAATAGCAGTGGTCCAGGACTAGCAGTGGTCAAGGACTAGCAGTGGTCCAGGACGAGGAGTGCACCAGTAGAGGAGTGAACTAGGACTAGCAGTGGTCCAGACTAGCAGTGGTCCAAGACTAGCAGTGGTCCAGGACATACAGTGGTCCAGATTTTGGGTGGTCCAGGACAAGCAGTGGTCCAGGACGAGGAGTGGTCAAGGTCTAGCAGTGGTCCAGGACTTGCAGTGGTCCAGGACGAGGAGTGGTCCAGGACTAGCAGTGGTCCTGGGCTAGCGTGGTCCAAGACTAGCAGTGGTCCAGGACTAACAGTGATCCAGGAATAGTAGAGGTCCAGGACTAGCAGTGGTCCAGGACGAGGAGTGGACCAGGACTAGCAGTGTTCCAGGACTAGCAGTGGTCCAGGACTAGCAGTGTCCAGGACTAGCAGTGGTCCAGGACTAGCAGTGGTCCAGGACAAGCAGTGATCCAGGACTAGCAGTGGTCCAGGACAAGAAGTGGAACAGGACGAGGAGTGGATCAGGACTAGCAGTGGTCCAGGACTAGTAATAGTCCAGGACGAAGAGTGTACCAGGACTAGCAGTGGTCCAGGACAAGAAGTGGAACAGGACGAGGAGTGGATCAGGACTAGCAGTGGTCCAGGACTAGTAATAGTCCAGGACGAAGAGTGTACCAGGACTAGCAGTGGTCCAGGACAAGAAGTGGAACAGGACGAGGAGTGGACCAGGACTAGCAGTGGTCCAGGACAAGAAGTGGAACAGGACGAGGAGTGGATCAGGACTAGCAGTGGTCCAGGACTAGTAATAGTCCAGGACGAAGAGTGTACCAGGACTAGCAGTGGTCCAGGACTAGCAATTGTCCAGGACTAGCAGTGATCCAGGACTAGCAGTGATCAAGGACTAGCAGTGGTACAGGACAGAAGTGGAACAGGACGAGGAGTGGACCAGGACAAGCAGTGGTCCAGGACAAGATGTGGAACAGGACGAGGAGTGGACCAGGACTCGCAGTGGTCCAGAGCTAGCAGTGGTCCAGGACAAGAAGTGGAACAAGACGAGGAGTGGACCAGGACTACCAGCGGTCCAGGACAAGAAGTGGAACAGGACGAGGAGGGACTAGGACTAGCAGTGGTCCAGAACTAGCAGTGGTTCAGGACTAGCAGTGATCCAGGACTAGTAGTGGTCCAGGTCTAGCAGTGGTCCAGGACTAGCAGTGGTCCAAGACTAGCAGTGGTCCAGGACGAGGTGTCGTCCAGTATTATCAGTGGTCACGGACTAGCAGTGGTCCAGGACTAGCAGTGGTCCAGGACTAGCAGTGGTCCAGGACTAGCAGTGGTCCAGGACTGGCAGTGGTCCAGAACTAGTAGTGTTCCAGACGAGGTGTGGTCCAGTATTAGCAGTGGTCACGGACTAGCAGTGGTCCAGGACGAGGAGTGCACCAGTAGAGGAGTGGAACTAGGACTAGCAGTGGTCCAGACTAGCATTGGTCCAAGACTAGCAGTGGTCCAGGACAAGCAGTGGTCCAGGGTTGGGGTGGTCCAGGACTAGCAGTGGTCCAGACGAGGAGTGGTCCAGGTCTAGCAGTGGTCCAGGACTTACAATGGTCCAGGACGAGGAGTGGTCCAGGACTAGCAGTGGTCCAGGGCTAGGCGTGGTCCAAGACTAGCAGTGGTCCAGGACTAACAGTGATCCAGGAATAGTAGTGGTCCAGGACTAGCATTGATCCAGGACTAGCAGTGGTCCAGGACGAGGAGTGGACCAGGACTAGCAGTGTTCCAGGACAAGCAGTGGTCCAGGACTAGCAGTGGTCCAGGACAAGCAGTGATCCAGGACTAGCAGTGGTCCAGGAAAAGAAGTGGAACAGGACGAGGGTGGACCAGGACTAGCAGTGGTCAGGACTAGCAATAGTCCAGGACGAAGAGTGTACCAGGACTAGCAGTGGTCCAGGACTAGCAATTGTCCAGGACTAGCAGTGGTCCAGGACTAGCAGTGATCAAGGACTAGCAGTGGTACAGGACAGGAAGTGGAACAGGACGAGGAGTATACCAGGACTAGCAGTGGTCCAGGACAAGAAGTGGAACAGGACGAGGAGTGGACCAGGACTCGCAGTGGTGCAGAGCTAGCAGTGGTTCAGGACTAGCAGTGGTCCAGGACTAGCAGTGGTCCAGGACTAGCAGTGGTCCAGGACAGGAAGTGGAACAAGACGAGGAGTGGACCAGGACTAGCAGTGGTCCAGGACAAGAAGTGGACAGGACGAGGAGTGGACCAGGACTAACAGTGGTCCAGAACTAGCAGTGGTTCAGGACTAGCAGTGATCCAGGACTAGTAGTGGTCCAGGACTAGCAGTGGTCCAGGACTAGCAGTGGTCCAGGACTAGCAGTGGTCCAGGACGAGGTGTGGTCCAGTATATCAATGGTCACGGACTAGCAGTGGTCCAGGACTAGCAGTGGTCCAGGACTAGCAGGTGGTCCAGGACTGGCAGTGGTCCAGGACTAGCAGTGGTCCAAGACGAGGTGTGGTCCAGTATTAGCAGTGGTCACGGACTAGCAGTGCTCCAGGACGAGCAGTGGTCCAGGGCTAGCAGTGGTCCAGGACGAAGTGTGGTCCAGAACTAGCAGTGGTCCTGGACTAGCAGTGGTCCAGGACTAGCAGTGGTCCAGGACTAGCAGTGGTCCAGGGCTAGCAGTGGTCCAGGACGAGGAGTGGTCCAGGACTAGCAGTGGTCCAGGACATGCAGTGGTCCAGGACTAGCAGTGGTTCAGGACTAGCAGTGGTCCAGGGATAGCAGTGGTCCAGGACGAGGAGTTGTCCAGGACTTGCAGTGGTCCAGGGATAGGGTAGTCCAGGACTATCAGTGGTCCAGGACGAGGAGTGGTCCAGGACTAGCAGTGGTCCAGGACTGGCAGTGGTCCAGGACTAGCAGTGGTCCAGGACAAGCAGTGGTCCAGGTCTAGCAGTGGTCCAGGACTAGCAGTGGTCCAGGACGATGAGTGGTTCTGGACTAGTAGAGGTCCAGGACTGACAGTGGTCCAGGACTAGCAGTGGTCCAGGACTAGCAGTGGTCCAGAACTTGCAGTGGTCCAGGACTAGCAGTGGTCCACGACTAGCAGTCGTCCAGGACTAGCAGTGATCCAGGACGAGCAGTGGTCCAGGACTAGCAGTGGTCCAGTACTAGCAGTGGTCCAGGACTAGCAGTGGTCCAGGACTTGCAGTGGTCGAGGACGAGAAGTGGTCCAGGTCTAGCAGTGGTCCAGGACTAGCAGTGGTCCAGGACGAGGAGTGGTCCAGGTCTAGCAGTGGTCCAGGTCTAGCAGTGGTCCAGGAATAGCAGTGGTCCAGGACTAGCAGTGGTCCAGGCCTAGCAGTAGTCCAGGAATAGGGGTGATCCAGACTAGCAGTGGTCCAGGATTAGGTATGGTCCAGGACCAGCAGTGGTCCAGGACTAGCAGTGGTACGGGACTAGCAGTGATCCAGGAATAGTAGTGGTCCAGGAATAGCAGTGGTCCAGGACTAGGGGTGGTACAGGATCTAGCAGTGGTCTAGGAATAGCAGTGGTCCAGGACTAGCAGTGGTCCAGGATTAGCAGTGGTCAATTGGGATAGCAGTGGTCCAGGATTTGCAGTGGTCCAGGACTAGCAGTGGTCCAGGATTAGCAGGTGTCCAGGACTAGCAGTGGTCCAGGACTAGCAGTGCTTCAGGATTAGCAGTGGTCCAGGACTAGCAGTGGTCCAGGACTAGCAGTGGTCCAAGACTAGGAGTGGTCCAGTACTAGCAGTGGTCCAGGACTAGGAGTGGTCCAGTACTAGCAGTGGTCCAGGAATAGGAGTAGTCCAGTACTAGCAGTGGTCCAGGAATAGGAGTGGTCCAGTACTAACAGTGGTCCAGGACTAGGAGTGGTCCAGTACTAGCAGTGGTCCAGGAATAGGAGTAGTCCAGTACTAGCAGTGGTTCAGGAATAGGAGTGGTCCAGTACTAACAGTGGTCCAGGACTAGGAGTGGTCCAGTACTAGCAGTGGTCCAGGAATAGGAGTGGTCCAGTACTAGCAGTGGTCCAAGACTAGCAGTTTTCCAGGACTAGCAGTGGTCCAGGACTAGCAGTGGTCCAGGAATAGCAGTTTTCCAGGACTAGCAGTGGTCCAGGACTAGCAGTGGTCCAGGACAAGCAGTGGTCCAGGAATAGCCGTGGTCCAGGATTAGCAGTGGTCCAGGAAAAGCAGTGGTCCAGGACGAGGAGTGGTCCAGGACTAGCAGTGGTCCAGGACTAGGGGTAGTCCTGGACTAGCAGTGGTCCAGGACTCGGGGTGGTCCAGGACTATAAGTGGTCCAAGACTAGCAGTGGTCCAGGACTAGGAGTGGTCCAGGACTAGCAGTGGTCCAGGACTATAAGTGGTCCAAGACTAGCAGTGGTCCAGGACTAGGAGTGGTCCAGGACTAGCAATAGTCCAGGACGAAGAGTGTACCAGGACTAGCAGTGGTCCAGGACTAGCAATTGTCCAGGACTAGCAGTGATCAAGGACTAGCAGTGGTACAGGACAGGAAGTGGAACAGGACGAGGAGTGGACCAGGACTAGCAGTGGTCCAGGACTAGCAGTGGTCCAGGACTAGCAGTGGTTCAGGACTAGCAGTGGTCCAGGACTAGCAGTGGTCCAGGACTAGCAGTGCTCCAGGACTAGCAGTGGTTCAGGACTAACAGTGGTCCAGGACTAGCAGTGGTCCAGGACAAGAAGTGGAACAAGACGAGGAGTGGACCAGGACTAGCAGTGGTCCAGGACAAGAAGTGGAACAGGACGAGGAGTGGACCAGGACTAGCAGTGGTCCAGAACTAGCACTGGTCCAGGACTAGCAGTGGTTCAGGACTAGCACTGGTCTAGGACTAGCAGTGGTTCAGGACTAGCAGTGGTTCAGGACTAGCAGTGGTTCAGGACTAGCAGTGGTTCAGGACTAGCAGTGCTCCAGGACTAGCAGTGGTCCAGGACTAGCACTGGTCTAGAACTAGCAGTGGTCCAGGACTAGCAGTGGTCCAGGACTAGCAGTGGACCAGGACTAGCAGTGGTTCAGGACTAGCAGTGGTCCAGGACTAGCAGTGGTTCAGGACTAGCAGTGGTCCAGGACTAGCAGTGGTTCAGGACTAGCAGTGGTTCAGGACTAGCAGTGGTCCAGGACTAGCAGTGGTTCAGGACTAGCAGTGGTTCAGGACTAGCAGTGGTCCAGGACTAGCAGTGGTTCAGGACTAGCAGTGGTTCAGGACTAGCAGTGGTCCAGGACTAGCAGTGGTTCAGGACTAGCAGTGGTTCAGGACTAGCAGTGGTCTAGGACTAGCAGTGGTCCAGGACTAGCAATGCTCCAGGACTAGCAGTGGTCCAGGACTAGCACTGGTCTAGGACTAGCAGTGGTCCAGGACTAGCAATGCTCCAGGACTAGCAGTGGTCCAGGACTAGCACTGGTCTAGGACTAGCAGTGGTCCAGGACTAACAGTGGTCCAGGACTAACAATGGTCCAGGACTAGCAGTGGTTCAGGACTAACAGTGGTCCAGGACTAGCAGTGGTCCAGGACTAGCAGTGGTCTAGAACTAGCAGTGGTCCAGGACTAGCAGTGGTCCAGGACTAACAGTGGTCCAGGACTAGCACTGGTCTAGGACTAGCAGTGGTCCAGGACTAACAGTGGTCCAGGACTAACAGTGGTCCAGGACTAGCAGTGGTCCAGGACTAGCAGTGGTCCAGGACTAGCAGTGCTCCAGGACTAGCAGTGCTCCAGGACTAGCAGTGGTCCAGGACTAACAGTGGTCCAGGACTAGCAGTGCTCCAGGACTAGCAGAGCTCCAGGACTAGCAGTGGTCCAGGACTAGCAGTGGTCCAGGACTAGCAGTGGTCCAGGACTAGCAGTGGTCCAGGACTAGCAGTGGTCCAGGACTAGCAGTGGTCCAGGAATAGCAGGGTCCAGGACTAGCAGTGGTCTAGGACTAGCAGTGGTCCAGGACTAGCATGGTCCAGAATAGCAGTGGTCCAGGACTAGCAGTGGTCCAGGACTAGCAGTGGTCCAGGACTAGCAGTGGTCCAGGACTAGCAGTGGTCCAGGACTAGCAGTGGTCCAGGACTAGCAGTGGTCCAGGACTAGCAGTGGTCCAGGACTAGCAGTGGTCCAGGACTAGCAGTGGTCCAGGACTAGCAGTGGTCCAGGACTAGCAGTGGTCCAGGACTAGCAGTGGTTCAGGACTAGCAGTGGTCCAGGACTAGCAGTGGTTCAGGACTAGCAGTGGTCCAGGACTAGCAGTGGTCCAGGACTAGCAGTGGTCCAGGACTAGCAGTGGTCAGGACTAGCAGTGGTCCAGGACTAGCAGTGGTCCAGGACTAGCAGTGGTCCAGGACTAGCAGTGGTCTAGGACTAGCAGTGGTCCAGGACTAGCAGTGGTCCAGGACTAGCAGTGGTCCAGGACTAGCAGTGGTCTAGGACTAGCAGTGGTCCAGGACTAGCAGTGGTCCAGGACTAGCAGTGGTCCAGGACTAGCAGTGGTCTAGGACTAGCAGTGGTCCAGGACTAGCAGTGGTCCAGGACTAGCAGTGGTCCAGGACTAGCAGTGGTCCAGGACTAGCAGTGGTCCAGGACTAGCAGTGGTCCAGGACTAGCAGTGGTCCAGGACTAGCAGTGGTCCAGGACTAGCAGTGGTCCAGGACTAGCAGTGGTCCAGGACTAGCAGTGGTCCAGGACTAGCAGTGGTCCAGGACTAGCAGTGGTCCAGGACTAGCAGTGGTCCAGGACTAGCAGTGGTCCAGGACTAGCAGTGGTCCAGGACTAGCAGTGGTCCAGGACTAGCAGTGGTCCAGGACTAGCAGTGGTCCAGGACTAGCAGTGGTCCAGGACTAGCAGTGGTCCAGGACTAGCAGTGGTCCAGGACTAGCAGTGGTCCAGGACTAGCAGTGGTCCAGGACTAGCAGTGGTCCAGGACTAGCAGTGGTCCAGGACTAGCAGTGGTCCAGGACTAGCAGTGGTCCAGGACTAGCAGTGGTCCAGGACTAGCAGTGGTCCAGGACTAGCAGTGGTCCAGGACTAGCAGTGGTCCAGGACTAGCAGTGGTCCAGGACTAGCAGTGGTCAGGACTAGCAGTGGTCCAGGACTAGCAGTGGTCCAGGACTAGCAGTGGTCCAGGACTAGCAGTGGTCCAGGACTAGCAGTGGTCCAGGACTAGCAGTGGTCCAGGACTAGCAGTGGTCCAGGACTAGCAGTGGTCCAGGACTAGCAGTGGTCCAGGACTAGCAGTGGTCCAGGACTAGCAGTGGTCCAGGACTAGCAGTGGTCCAGGACTAGCAGTGGTCCAGGACTAGCAGTGGTCCAGGACTAGCAGTGGTCCAGGACTAGCAGTGGTCCAGGACTAGCAGTGGTCCAGGACTAGCAGTGGTCCAGGACTAACAGTGGTCCAGGACTAGCAGTGGTCCAGGACTAGCACTGGTCTAGGACTAGCAGTGTGCTCCAGGACTAGCAGTGGTCCAGGACTAGCAGTGGTCCAGGACTAGCAGTGGTCCAGGACTAGCAGTGGTCCAGGACTAGCAGTGGTCCAGGACTAGCAGTGGTCCAGGACTAGCAGTGGTCCAGGACTAGCAGTGGTCCAGGACTAGCAGTGGTCCAGGACTAGCAGTGGTCCAGGACTAGCAGTGGTCCAGGACTAGCAGTGGTCCAGGACTAACAGTGGTCCAGGACTAGCAGTGGTCCAGGACTAGCAGTGGTCCAGGACTAGCAGTGGTCCAGGACTAGCAGTGGTCCAGGACTAGCAGTGGTCCAGGACTAGCAGTGGTCCAGGACTAGCAGTGGTCCAGGACTAGCAGTGGTCCAGGACTAGCAGTGGTCCAGGACTAGCAGTGGTCCAGGGATAGCAGTGGTCCAGGACTAGCAGTGATCCAGGACTAGCAGTGGTCCAGGACTAGCAGAGGTCCAGGACTAGCAGTGGTCCAGGACTAGCAGTGGTCCAGGACTAGCAGTGGTCTAGGACTAGCAGTGCTCCAGGACTAGCACTGATCTAGGACTAGCAGTGGTCCAGGACTAGCAGTGGTCCAGGACTAGCAGTGGTCCAGGACTAGCAGTGGTCCAGGACTAGCAGTGGTCTAGGACTAGCAGTGGTCCAAGACTAGCAGTGGTCCAGGACTAGCAGTGGTCCAGGACTAGCAGTGGTCCAGGACTAGCAGTGGTCCAGGATAGCAGTGGTCCAGGACTAGCAGTGGTCAAGGACTAGCAGTGGTCCAGGACGAGGAGTGCACCAGTAGAGGAGTGAACTAGGACTAGCAGTGGTCCAGACTAGCAGTGGTCCAAGACTAGCAGTGGTCCAGGACAAGCAGTGGTCCAGGTTTGGGGTGGCCCAGGACTAGCAGTGGTCCAGGACGAGGAGTGCTCCAGGTCTAGCAGTGGTCCAGGACTTGCAGTGGTCCAGGACGAGGAGTGGTCCAGGACTAGCAGTGGTCCAGGGCTAGGCGTGGTCCAAGACTAGCAGTGGTCCAGGACTAACAGTGATCCAGGAATAGTAGTGGTCCAGGACTAGCATTGGTCCAGGACTAGCAGTGGTCCAGGACGAGGAGTGGACCAGGACTAGCAGTGTTCCAGGACTAGCAGTGGTCCAGGACTAGCAGTGGTCCAGGACAAGCAGTGATCCAGGACTAGCAGTGGTCCAGGACAAGAAGTGGAACAGGACGAGGAGTGGACCAGGACTAGCAGTGGTCCAGGACTAGCAATAGTCCAGGACGAAGAATGTACCAGGACTAGCAGTGGTCCAGGACTAGCAATTGTCCAGGACTAGCAGTGGTCCAGGACTAGCAGTGATCAAGGACTAGCAGTGGTACAGGACAGGAAGTGGAACAGGACGAGGAGTGGACCAGGACTAGCAGTGGTCCAGGACAAGAAGTGGAACAGGACGAGGAGTGGACCAGGACTCGCAGTGGTCCAGAGCTAGCAGTGGTTCAGGACTAGCAGTGGTCCAGGACTAGCAGTGGTCCAAGACAAGAAGTGGAACAAGACGAGGAGTGGACCAGGACTAGCAGTGGTCCAGGACGAGAAGTGGAACAGGACGAGGAGTGGACCAGGACTAGCAGTGGTCCAGAACTAGCAGTGGTTCAGGACTAGCAGTGATCCAGGACTAGTAGTGGTCCAGGACTAGCAGTGGTCCAGGACTAGCAGTGGTCCAGGACTAGCAGTGGTCCAGGACGAGGTGTGGTCCAGTATTATCAGTGGTCACGGACTAGCAGTGGTCCAGGACTAGCAGTGGTCCAGGACTCGCAGAGGTCCAGGACTGGCAGTGGTCCAGGACTAGCAGTGGTCCAAGACGAGGTGTGGTCCAGTATTAGCAGTGGTCACGGACTAGCAGTGGTCCAGGACGAGCAGTGGTCCAGGGCTAGCAGTGGTCCAGACGAAGTGTGGTCCAGAACTAGCAGTGGTCCTGGACTAGCAGTGGTCCAGAACTAGCAGTGGTCCAGGACTAGCAGTGGTCCAGGACTAGCAGTGGTCCAGGGCTAGCAGTGGTCCAGGACGAGGAGTGGTCCAGGACTAGCAGTGGTCCAGGACTAGCAGTGGTCCAGGACTAGCAGTGGTCCAGGACTAGCAGTGGTCCAGGACTAGCAGTGGTCCAGAGATAGCAGTGGTCCAGGACGAGGAGTTGTCCAGGACTTGCAGTGGTCCAGGGATAGGGGTAGTCCAGGACTATCAGTGGTCCAGGACGAGGAGTGGTCCAGGACTAGCAGTGGTCCAGGACTGGCAGTGGTCCAGGACTAGCAGTGGTCCAGGACTAGCAGTGGTCCAGGTCTAGCAGTGGTCCAGGACTAGCAGTGGTCCAGGACGATGAGTGGTTCTGGACTAGTAGAGGTCCAGGACTGGCAGTGGTCCAGGACTAGCAGTGGTCCAGGACTAGCAGTGGTCCAGAACTTGCAGTGGTCCAGGACTAGCAGTGGTCCACGACTAGCAGTCGTCCAGGACTAGCAGTGATCCAGGACGAGCAGTGGTCCAGGACTAGCAGTGGTCCAGTACTAGCAGTGGTCCAGGACTAGCAGTGGTCCAGAATTTGCAGTGGTCCAGGACTAGCAGTGGTCCACGACTAGCAGTGGTCCAGGACTAGCAGTGGTCCAGGACGAGCAGTGGTCCAGGACTAGCAGTGGTCCAGTACTAGCAGTGGTCCAGGACTAGCAGTGGTCCAGGACTAGCAGTGGTCGAGGACGAGCAGTGGTCCAGGATAGCAGTGGTCCAGGACTAGCAGTGGTCAGGACTAGAGTGGTCCAGGACTAGCAGTGGTCCAGGACTAGCAGTGGTCCAGGAATAGCAGTGGTCCAGGACTAGCAG
>WNGS01007949.1:0-10794 GCA_020271785.1 Procambarus virginalis
TAATCACTAAACTGTAGTTGATAAAATGTTTTGGTCACTAACACAAAATGGTGAATATGATAACACACCAGTTTGATAGTTTGAAAAGAATGATATTCTTCTGTTCATTAAATAAAGTGTTTCTTTATTGAAATTTGTTTCTCTAGTCTTCCTCCCCTTTATTGCTAATATTTTCCCCAAAAGGGGAATTCTTTAATTTTATATACTTTGGTCGATAAAAGGCCCGGGGATTTTATATACTCTGATATATAAAACGTCAAAAAAGTATATAAAATTATCAATTGCATATAAAATTAAAGGTTCCACCATAATAAAGTCATCCAAGACTCTTCTTAGAAATTAGAAGAAGTATTATCATGAGGAGTAAGAGGTTGTGTGAGTGAATCGAAAAATCATCACAGCTTTTAAGCTACACCCCCCCCCCCCAAAAAAAATATATATATAAATACCAGGAAAGCACCAGTATCTGACTCTTTATCCACTCTGTGCTATGCTCCTCACGACGCCTGGGTTGGCCTCCTAAACACTATAGTGCACTGAGAGCATGGATGAGACGTTCCTCTTCAGTGAGAGCGTAGGCGAAGGCCGCCCCGACAAAATTTGCGATCAGATCAGCGACGCAGTGCTTGATGTCCATCTTAGCCAGGACCCTGACGCTAAAGTTGATTGTGAAACGTGTACCAAAACTGGCATGATCCTGATCTGTGGGGAGATTACGTCCAAGGCCCAAGTTGATTATCAACAAATTGTGCTTAATATTGTTAAGAAAATTGGTTTGGGATTTGACTACAAAACCTGCAATATTCTTCTGGTCCTAGAGCAACAGAGTGCAGAGATTGCTAATGGTGTACACATTGGTGGTTCAGGGGACCAGGGACTGATATTTTATGCTACTGATGAGACAGATGAGTTCATGCCCTTAACTATTATGCTGGCACACCATCTCAATCAGAAGAAGATTGCAGAGCTGCGAAGAGACGGCCAGTATGCCTTTGATCAAGGAGCTGTTATTCCGCTCACTGTTGTCTCTTCTGTACAGCACTCGGAACAAATTACTGTTGAAGGTTTGCGTGACGAGGTTCAGGTATCTTGCGCTATTGGTATTGTGCACCCCATAAGCATCAGCATCATCCACTTTGGCACCTCACAGTACACATCAAAGCAGCTTCTGAAGATTGTTAACGACAACTTTGATCTACGACTAGGACGGCTTAAAGAGACCAATCTACAGTGACACTTCATGTTATGGACATTTTGGACGGCAACAGTTCTCTTGGGAGCAGCCCAAGAAATTAACCATCCCTGAATTTTAGAGCCACGAAGTTAGTTAGCCATTGTAAAGTTTTCCTTGCAGAACTGGCAGTCAATGTAGGTAGGTGGATTTCACAATATACAATATATTTTTGTGGTTATATATTGTTACATTAGCAATAAACGACATTTTGACAATTACAATAAAATTATTTGGTTTTCTGTAACGTAAGTTGAGTTTTATTTCTAAACACCTCAATTTTTACAGTGTAAAATATAAAGCTCCATGTCTTTGCCCACACACACCACGCCCAATTCAGATGCACTTGTGGCCAAGTTTTCCAACAAAAAAGAATATGAATCATTTAGTTTATTTTAAAATGATTATAAACCATTAAAACCATTCATTATTCTTTATGAACATAATTCCATCTGCTGTATGTGTGGACATTTGTATCCAAGATGGGTTTTCTCTATTACTGATTCTCTCCCGCAACCACCACCACCTCTTCTTTGTTCATAATGGTTGAGATAACGCCGATGATGTTCCCTGATAATACTTCTAATTTCTAGAAGAGTCTTGGGTATGAAGTATTCAATATGGTCTCCCTCAGCGCCTTCAGCCGCCAACACATCTGCGCGTTCATTTCCATATATTCCAACATGGGAGGGAATCCACATGAACTTGACAACTCTTCCCTGGTTAGTCAGTACCCTCACAGCTCTCTTAATTTCAGCGACTATTGCAAGATTCTCACCCCGATCTTTATTTAGGCTTTGCAATGCTGCTCTCGAATCGGTGCAAATCACTGCACCAATAGTATTCTGTTCAATAATATACCTTAACGCCATAGCAATGGCAGTTAACTCTGCTTGTGTTGAAGAAGTATAATTCTCAATGCGCACTTTTTTCTCATTTTTGTGTTGAAAAAATACATCATCCTTCTTAATTACCGTATATGCTGCACCAGCCCGGCCATTAATAGGATTTGATGACCCATCAGTGTAGATTTGATCTAGTTCATCTCCAACTTCTTTATAAATTTCCTTAAGATACTTGTGCCTCATTTCTTGTGGTACCATGTTGGTTTTTTTCTTTACCATATCATTGATGATAATCCTGCACGAGTCATCCTCCCAGGGAGGTAACCTCTCTACAGGTAGGAGCTCACGAGCTTGCTCAAGCAGGTGAAGATCTTCAAGGAAACAGACTGATCTGTGATGCCATGCTTTACTTCTCCTGTTTCCCCCTGAAAGTAGCACGGAGCTCAATTTTTTTTTAGCCATGTCATTATAATGGGGATTTCTGGCAATCTTAATTGCAAGCTTAGCATTCAGTTCCATAATTCTTTCTTTAATACTGGGAAGGGATAACTCTTTTAGTAGATTTGACATTTCAGCAGTTTTTTTCTTTGGAACTCCAAGAATGATTGAAATGGCTTCATCTTGTATGCTTTCTAGCCTATTCATATCGCTTTGTGAATAGGTACATAAAACAGGTGCTGCATTGTCAATGATGGAGCGTACATAGCCTGTGTACATCATTTTAAGTTCAGCAATAGAGGCTCCATGGCCATCATGCCAGGTCATAGCTTTCAGTTTCAGTGCCCTAAGTCGACTTTTGCATGTTCCTATGAGTTGATTGAGCTCCTCTTTCTTCCCCTTGTTAGAGCCGACAGTGACGCCAAGGTATCGATAGTGGTCAACCCATTCAAGTGTTTCACCATTTATTTGTAGTTCTTCATTTTCTCTCAGCTTATCATGAGACAATGCTTTTGTCTTGTTTGTAGAGAGAGTGAAACCTAGCGCAATACATTTCCTTCCAAGGAGTTCAATGGCCTGTTTTATTTTATCAAAGGTGGGAGCTTGTATTAGGATATCATCTGCATATCCCACTTGTTGTGTTCCTTCCGGAAAATCAATATTTGCAATGGCGTTCATAAGTACATTGAATAGTGTAGGGCTTAAGACTCCGCCTTGGGGGGTCCCGAGTTTCATATTCATTGTTCTGGAGACTGCTCCATTGAAGCAAACCTTAGCTTTCCTTCCTCCTGTGAGATAGTCTTCAATCCATTTCAAGAGCTTCCCCTTGACACCCAAACATGCAAGTTCGTCCAAGATTGCAATTCCTTGGGCTTTGTCGAAAGCTCCTTTGATGTCAACAAAGACAGAGTACCTAGCCGTGTCATTAACCAGGTAATTAACTATACAATTGGCTGTGCTCCGTCCTTTGACATATCCATTGACTCCTTCCCCAAACCTGCCTATTTTGTGCAACAGTCGTTTTAGGATGATTCTTTCTAGCATCTTGCAAGTACATGACACGAGACTGATGGGTCTGTAATTACCAGGGTCATTGGGTTTTGGTATGGGAACAATTATTGCGTGTTTCCATTGTGTGGGCAGCCCTCCATTTAGGAATGATTTGTTAAACAATTGTAGTAGTGGATTCCCAGACACTTCACACAGTGCATTGAGTATGTCGTAGGTGATGCCATCTTCACCAGGTGCTGTACTTTTACCCTTTTTCATAGCGCCCCTCACTTCTTGGGCTGTGATTGGTTCCCCATATTCGTCATCACAAGACAGTGCTCTTGTTATTCTAATTCTTCTGTCATCATGTCGCAGGAGCTGTTCCCTGCTGATTTCTGCAGGGATGGAGGAGGAGGATGCTACCTTACTCCACTTGAGAATTAGTTCTTCAGCTTTACTCTGTGGGTCTCTGCCTCGAGGCATTTTCTTCCGAGGGGGAGTCGGAAGGTACTGAATTCTGAGACAACTTTCAATTTGGTGATTAAGATCATCAACAAATGTATCAATATCTTCTGGGATTTGGTATTCCCTGAACCAGTCATTCATCCTGTCTATGAAGATTGGCTTCATATCTCGTCTGAGCGATAACCTCCTTCTTTTTTTATTGGACTCATTCTTCAAATTGTTCATGTTGACAGTGGTAATCAGTGTACCAGGTGGTCACAACATAAACTTTTGCACAAGGTATATAATATACTACTGACATCTGTGTCATGTGAATTGAGCAGGAGAGCATCCTCTTTTATATCCCTCTAAATATAAATATATATAAATAAAAAATATTTATTTTAATTAATTTTCTTTTATTAATCCAATTATCCTTCTTTAATTATCGAACATTGTAATTTGTTAATTCTATCTATATTGTCTTGAATTCGAAAAATGCTTACAACATACATAAATACATACATACATACATACATATATCTCAAAGGAATAGATTAGTTTAGTAAAGTTACTACAAAAATGACAATATAATAGTAGTAATTAGGATACATTTGTATACAACAGGACTTTAGGACTTTTAATCTGAGCCTTATTATTATTATTTGCTGCAGTTATGTGTGCCTAGCTAGTTTGTTTCCCCTTAGAATACCACCCCCCTGCAACAGCATTTGTAGGCTTCATGGGGCATAGATTAGACCAAGGAGTATGCTTACCTCGACAATTACAACAAAATGGAAATTTTTGTTTCTTTCTACACGTTTTAGAGTCGTGTTTATTACCACAATACTTACACCTGGAGTCGTACTGACATTTCCAAACCAAATGCCCCCAATAATAACAATTCAGGCATAATTTTTGCCTCTCTTTGTATTTTAAAACTTTTCTATAGCCTAGTCCTTGTACAAAAATTTTTTCAGGAGCCTCACCTTTTATTAAAGCTATAACCTGACTTTGTTTATTATAATTAACAATGTTTCTCTTTACCCAAACAATACTATTATGGTAAAGTAGATAATCTTCATCCAAGGAAGTTGGAATTTTGAAAATTATGACTTTTGTGAAAATACCTTCTTTTGGAACAACCATCACAATATTCTGAAAGCCATCTGTAGTTAGATGTTTAACGGCCTCTTCTGTTCCAACTGTGATGTATGGTTGATAAAGACCCTCCTTGAATAGTGGTTTATAATCAAAATACTCCATAGCTAAACGTACAGTCCACCCCACCTTTTCACTGAAGTTCAGTAGGCATGTTTTAGGAAATAACAACCGCCTCCTATAAACCTGTGTGTCTTGTATGGTGATTGGTAGAGGTTCACCTTGTCTGACATCCTCATTATCATACTCTTCAGTACAAGAATGACTGTCATTTAGGCAGACTGCCTCAGTCATTTCTTCAACACACAAGGTACTCACTTTAATCGTCGAAAATCACCTTTGACTACTACTACTACTACTAATAATAATAATAATAATAATAATTTCTGTTGATCTCAAAAACCGATATGTGGCACAGGGGCATTTGGTATTCTCAATGTCCTACTTTCCTCTTAACAAATTAGGAATAAATATTCGTTCACAAATTAGTTGTGAAATTCGATCTCTCTTTTTTACATTAAAATTTACTTTTGAATGATTGAGAGAACCACTGTAACATTTCCGCTCAAGTCACTATCAATGACACCACCTCCAACATCAATATGATTTTAAAGAGCAAGACCATGGAGCTATTCTTCATAATATCCTTCTGGTACTTTTCCTTGAAAGTCTATCTTGATTACACCTTTTCCTTGTGCTGGCACAGTAACATTGTAGGCACTGAAGCAAAAGGTAGATTGTCAATAAAAATACATTAAAGTATAAATGGCAATTAAAATATATTTAAATATAAATAAGTTATAAATTTAAAAAAACAACTTAAATTCCAACCATACCTGTACAAGTCATATCCAGCAGCCAGCATAGATCCTTGTGTGGGGATAAAGGAGTTTTTTAGTTAATTTTTTGAACCTTAACAAGTTTACGTACTGTTTTTCTGACATGAGATAAGCCAAAAAAAATGTGGTGGTAATAGAAAAGAAGTTCGGGTAGAAGAAACATATATCTGTGTTTACTCTCACTCTGACAGAATGAATAATCTCATTAATATTCCTACTCCTTTTATATGTTCTTTGACGTGCCAGTTACCATCAGGATCTCAATTACAAGACCTAATATCAAAATATTCTTCTTCTAGATTGCTCTATATAGTGTAAATATGTGGATGTGTTCTACTGAAGATGGGGGATCCAGTAGTATCACAATTAAAATTCATAATGCAAATATTGGATATTGGTTTGAGAACTAAATTGTTTGTTGAACTAGTTTCCAACATTGACCAAAGAAACATCATATACAAGACTGATTTAATTGAGTTAGATAAAATGAGAAAATTAGTTATCATTAGATATAGAGTTTATTGCAAAGATCCAAATCATTTGTTTCTTGGATTACTTCCGAATGGTGGTAGTAATGGAGGAACCATTTTGGGTTTATGAGATATGTTTTTCATTTTTTTCTGATACTAGTACTAGTTTATTCAGACTTTTTCATTAAAATAAAAACAAAAACAAAAATAAATTAATAATGAACCTTAGCACGTGCATTTTAACTAACATAAATAAATTTGAAGAAATAATGTACTATTAACTCATCGCCTCTAATTTTCTCTTAATTTCAATTTCATCATCTCTATTATTGAAGGTGTATTATTATTCATATTTATTGGAGGTTCTATACCAAAAACTGCCTTATAAGGCGATAAGCCTATTCCACGTGAATATGCCGTGTTTTTGGTAAACTGTACAAAGGGAAGTCCAGCTGACCAATCTCGCGTTTGATTTTCACACATCCAACTGCCTAGCATTTTAATTACATCCCCGTTAGCACGTTCAATACTCCCTTGGCTCTGTGGATGACGAGGTTTGCTATTAATGAGGGTCATGTTGGGCCACATTTCATTTCTCAGCTCTTTAATGACCTCGGCTACAAATTCACGGCCGTTATCGCTCTGCAAAATTCGCGGGGCTCCCAAGAGAGCAAATATGTCCAGCAAGTGGCGTGCCACTTCAATCGCCCGTTTACTGCGAAGAGCTCGTAAGACCGAAAACTTGGTTAAATGATCCTGATAATGCAAAATATATTTATATATACATCCTCCTCCTTCCTTTTGCATATTTATCAAGTCCATTTGTCCTCGCTCGGCAAAACTAGCTGATACAATGGGCCGTATTACCCCTTTTTTTCGTCGAGGAAGTCGTTTCAAATTACATATGTGGCAGAGTGAAATAAAGAGTTTCACCGATTGTTGAGTTACGTTAGCGATAGTTTTACTCACTTCAAAATAAGTTTTCTTTTCTCCTCCGTGACAAACTGCTCTGTGTGCATCATAAATCGTATCGTACAATTGCCCTTGGTGTATGAAACGACGACACATCCGGCCAGGATCAGCTGTTGTTGTTGTTCCGGTTGTTCCCGTTGTTGTTGTTACAGCCGTAGTGGTCAGTTTACGTTTGATTCTTCTTCGTTCAGTTTCGTCGATGGTTACTAGGACGTCATCCCCAAATAGATTTTTGACATCATATCGAGACAATAGATCATATTCATGAGAAGATTTGCAATTCAGTTTCAATTTAGCATTTTTGACTTCGTCAATGTATTGTGATAATTTTTCACGAGTGAAAATTTTCCGGCTCCCAGGCCCAACTTTTTCCAGCATTTGGCTTATCTTTAGCTCAAATTCTAGTTTGCTACAAAATTCTTCGTTTTTCTTTTGCTTTGATATCATTCTATCACTATTTTAATTTTAGTTCAATTTTTTGATTATATAACCGCCAAGTTTTTTTTATACTATAGAACAGTGACTATATAGCGCAAATCACCCATCGACTGCCTTTATCAGAATATGAGCTATACAAACTACTAACCTTTTAATGATGAACACGCTTATGATAATGATTAAACCTCTTAATGGAGGAGGAGGAGGAAGTGCCTATATGACTATAGTTATGTCACTTCAAGCACAATACTCTAAAAGACCCAATGAACATAATTGTACATTTATTTCACAAATTAAAACACCTATCAGAATGTTTAACAACATTTATTTTTGAAGTTTGAAAGTGCACGCTTAGACACATTTAACAATTGGAAATTTCCATGGATTTCCCCTCTAAATTTAGCTAGGGATGGATTTTTTTATCTTAAAAGAGACGATGCATGTGCATGTATTTTCTGTAATATAGTTATCGAGAACTGGCAAATAAACGATATTCCACATAATAAACATAGACAAAGAGTTCCTTATTGTCCATTTATTATGGAAAAACCCGTTGGTAATGTCCCTTTAGAGTTATGTGAAGTTATTCTGCAATCCAATTTAATCCTCACATTATCACCTCATCGTCCCAGTGTCAATCGAACATATGAACATTGTAAAAATCGCCTGGAAAGTTTTAGCACATGGCCACTTACATTACCAAACTCAGAAGATCTAAGTTCAGCTGGATTCTTTTATACAGGTCTTAGTGATCATGTGAAATGTGCTTTTTGTAATCTTGGGCTATGGAATTTTGACATTTCTGACAAGCCTCTACTTCTTCATATTCAATGGAATCCGGAATGTAGCTTTCTGAAAAGTTTTATGGATTTATCCTCGAACAAGATTGAGATTACAATACGAAAATTTCCAGAGGTATCTATAAATGACAAAAAAAATCTCATTCAATCTTTAATTGAAGGAATGGATACCATACGCCAAACCATTTACCATGATAATATACCTCGAGATATTATATATAGTATTGTAAAAGAAACGATAGAAAAAAAAGAATTTGTAGTATTGTTTTCATATATTTTATTTCTGTATAAATGTCAGGAAAAACGATTGGGGAAAAAATAAAAAAAATTCCTCAATATTAAAGATAGCAATTCTATAGATTATTGCTGAGTTCCTTGTCCGAAACTTAGCTCATCGCATGAAGAAATTATAAATTCAAGGTTTATTCAGAAATAATAATACCCATTACCACCAACAATAGCATCACCACCACAAACATCCAACATAAAAAAACCACACGCCTCCACTACAACTAGCACCACACAAATAATAACCACCACAACCACAACACCACCACCACCACCCTCCCCAAACCCCACCAACACAACAACCCCACCACAACCGTTATAATCACCCACATCCACAATATGTTCTGTTAGAGTACGTTTTTGTAAAGATTTTAAAAATAAAAAAAATATATGTTATTATATAAACATCATTAACTTTTAGATACAGAGTAGTCAGTATGTCATCTCAATATTGTAAAGAAACTGATTTTTTTTATTACAAAAATGCACATCTTCCTCCCACTATAAATATGTCATTAAAACCAAACCAATTAAATTATGATAATAATGGTATTATTAAAACTAATAATTTAAAAACTAAAAAATCTTTAGGACTTTTATATGTAGATGCCAGTCAATGTTTTAGCACAGACGAAAAAGTTATATTAAAAGAATGTAAAATCCTAATGTTGCATTCTCCATCATACTTTTATATTTCGTATCTTAATAATAAAAGTTATCGACATAAATGGAATGATAAAACGAAAATGTTATTATTTTTGAAAATTCGTCCCCCATGAGTCAAGCCGAATATGTTAATTTATATAAACATATGTTTGGTAATGGAAATACAATAGAGGGGGAGTATACACTTCCTCGTGGTCATCCCGAAAAAATTGATCAAAAGATTCCGATAATTACCCAAATTAGAGAGTTTATGGAAGAAACACATTGTTTTCATTTAGATTTTATACCAATTATTAAAAGAATTAAATTAGGGATGATTCATAATAAACAATATAATTTACCAATGATATCAGAGAAATGGATAGCACTGAATGGTAAAACCTATCAGTGTGATTATAGTATTTTAATTGAAACTGAAAATGCAAACAATTTAATTCAATTTACACACTCTCGGTCTCGATGTTTAAATTGGATACTTGGAACTTTAGGATGTATTTTCAACCTAAGTGATAAGAAGACCAACAACCATGCAATTAAGAATTATATACATCGTTTTCCTTTCAGTCATCGCTTAGATGAAGAAAAAATTGCCTGTTATTTCTCACTAGAAGAAGCCCTAATACATATAAACAGCCATCGACTCAAAACACTAATACCCTTCGATAGTGAAACATTAATTAAAACTATAATTAAAAAAATAAAAGAAAATCGTTTTAAATACAATGGCAAATCCTCATCTTTCAACAACAACAACAACAACAACAACAACGGCTTCAGGAGAGAATCATCAACAACTTCCTCAGTTACTACCTCAACCTCATGTTATAGATTTGAGAATAGCTAACAGAGTACATGAAGAATCTTATTGGAATCCAATACCAACCACATCAACAACTCCCTCAATTCATGAGAGACATGTAATAAGGAAATATCACAGGAAAAAATCAATGGTGTTAAGGAAAAAACAAATTGGCCCCTTTCTATTATGTATCTGTCCTTTTTGGTTGGTTTAATAGTCACCTTTATCTTTTGGGAACAAATATTTCCAAATCATTAATCTCATTAGTAATTGCTATTACGGCTCTTTTATTAATTACATTTATCTTAACTTATCATCAATATCAATATAATTCAATTGTTTCTTATGCCCAAAAAATAGTTCCTCCAGCTAAACAGCTTATACATTTATTAAATTATAAATTATATAAATTT
>WNGS01007949.1:22047-51961 GCA_020271785.1 Procambarus virginalis
CCCTTCTCTTCCTCCTCATGATACTATCATCAAAGAATGTCCGTCAACTTCATCATCATCAGTTTCTATATTTTTTTCACCACAATGTGAAGATGATCAGTGCGAAAACATCTACAATTGTCTCAACAGAAGAAAACAATAATTAAGACAACTACCCCATTAACATTAACACCGACAACCGGAGAAAGCCAGTCAACGTTAGAAAATGAGAGGGAGGCTTACACAACATCATTAAAAGAATCAGAGGCTTCTACAACAGAAGAAACTCCTAAAGAAGAAACCACTGAAGAAAAACAAAAGATTGTTTAAAAAACCCAGGTGAAACTGAAGAAGATAACAAAGAAGTAACCTCAACAACAAATGACACACAAGAAACAATCAGTATCAATTCGACTGTTCTTATTATTATTATTATAATTCCTATTTTTTTGATAAGTTTAGTATACTTTTTCTTTGGATTTTATAATAACTTTTCGTCTAATACATTAAATGAAGATATATAGAATTAAATCACTCTGATCAGGTTAAAAGGAAAATATGAAGTAAAAAACAAGTTTTTTCTAATAAATTTCTTGTTTAATAATTTCTGTCTTAATGGATTTATTAAATGGTTAAAAGCAAAATAAATATTTGATCATTTATTATTCCCGTCTTTTTTTGTGTTAATCAAAGGTTACATACACATACATACACACTAGTCTGGTATTCTAATTATGTTTACAATATTAACATTTAAATTGATCCAATAAGAGGTTAATTTGTTTTTTAAGTTTCGAGGCCTATTAGCATAATATTTTCAGGTTTTAATGCTCCTGAACTTTCAATATTGAAATAAAATTGTTTCTGTTTATTACAATCTTCTAGAAAATAAGCATCAGTATTACAGCAATCAAAATCTATATTAATTGTTGGATTCCATTTGGCGTGGTTTTGCCAATCCCCTTGATAGCATATGCTTTTAAGCATAATTCTTGTCCATTATAAGTTTAACCAAAGGAATTGGGATTTCTTTATGAAAAGATGGTATTATATCAGATGTTGTTATGAGGTATTGTTTGTCTTCACAGCATTTAACATCCAAAATAAATTCTACTGCACATTTCGTACAAAAGTTAATACATGTACATTTCCATGAATCTTTAATTTATTAATGAATTCATCTGAAGGTATTGGAATTACCTAGACGATGAATAATGAACTCATCACTCAATATAGTAGTATTTTTTTTTAATTTGAACCCAATCAATGGCTATAGTAGGAGTCTCAGCTATAAAAATCCGGCGCAATCCATTTGCTAAAGCTAAATTTATGTTTTCTATTTTAAATTGTATCATGTCAGGTGATAAATTTAAAATTTTAATGTTATCTGGTCTGTATTGGTAGCCATGTCTTAAATTATTGAATAAACCGTTTACCCAATATAGGTTACATTCATTTTAGGAATAAAAAAAATATAGTAGTGAAGTAGTAACTCTGTTACAAAATTAGAGGTATCATCATCAGGTTAAAGGTCCAGATCATAGGTTCACTAATTCTCTTGAACTTTGAGGAAATAATAAGTAAGTTTATTTATCTTTCCTTCTAATTTTTCGACATTTAAAGTAACTTAAGGGACCTTGGGTATCCCCATTACCATCAATATCAGAATCTTCATCTTGATCACCATCACCCTCATTATTATTTCTATGAATATCGGTGTCATTAATTTCACATGTATCTCTATTGATCTTAGAATATCTGAAATTATACTTAATATTATTAGTATCCATTTTTTGGGATGCATTGTCATAGTCTAATGCACTGTACAAAATATATTTCTGTAGACTTACCTGTTCATGTGTAGCAGCAGTTAGTGAATCAAATACAGTAAGTAATTTGAAGTGTAATTTAATGGCATCTCTAGAATTGATCTCTTTGATATCATGATCACAAATTTCAGTGTCCTTCAATTTTATAAAAAATTTTGTAAAATAATTCACTACTATACATGTTGCTTTTTCAATAAATATTGCCATATATAAACTATTATTATCTATATACTTTTTATTGTTAAATTGAATATGTTTTTCTTAACTTACCAATTTCATTAATAGATATTTATAAATTACCTTTTGATCCTTCCGCTCTTGTTTTACCATTAAAAATGTCCATAAATTTGTTAACATTCTAATATATAATATTATTTTTGTATTCTAATGAAAAACTTTCATTTTTAGGTATTTGTTTTAATATATTTATGTAAATACTGTTTTAAAGTTTTCATGTCAAAGAAAACGAGTATTAAATTTCAGTTTGAATCCAGGAAAGCCCAATCCGGCGATTTGATATATTTTTCTAATTATAAAATTATTTTTATTGGATTCCGATTGAGGGAAAAATAGTGCCATTGTTTTGAATACCCCTTTGGACGAGAAGAAGAATTGGGAGTTTTATGAGAGGGGGCATTTATTCCTCCCTTCTGGAGAAGACCATAAGAAGATTTATTTGCATTAGATGGACCAGGACCACTTGTCTCGTCGTCTACTTCATTTCAATATTATCTTGTATGAGATTTCTAAGAAGTTCATCATCTTCTGTTGGACCCGGTGTGTTTGCAATCAAATATCCTATAATCGTGATCTTCTCTTACTTTGGCTCTTTGGAATCTCCTAATTAATCCATTCATTCCCCCTTCCCCCTTTTGTACTGAACCTAATCCCTCTCCTGTAAATATATTAAGTGAAATAAAGTAATGAATTAACAATCTTAGTGGTATTTCCGTTTCACTGTTACAGTGGGAAAACCTTTTATTAAAATTACTAGTTGAATATGTTTTGGAAATTCTTATTTGGAAATATTTTTCTTTTCCATTACGATTTTGGAAATATAAAACAATAAATTGACTCTTAGTTGAACTTGACATTTATTTTATACTATTTATTTTTATATATTAAAAAAAAAATTATTTTTTAATAATTTTACAAACACTTTTTAAATTAATAAAGTCGAATCATCCAAATTAAAAAAATTAATTAAATCTTTCGGTTTTTATGTTTTTTTTAATATCATTGAAAAGGTTTTCTAATTTCTTATGTTTGTTGTTATTGTTTTCTCCATTTTGGGAGATTCTGTTTCAATTTGTTGTTTAGGGGACGATTATTATTATTTCAGGTGAAGAAAACATTATATGGTTTTCAGTATATTTTAATTTCACACACACACACACACACAAAATATAGAGTACATATTTTTTTTTTAGTTGTTGTTTGTTTAATTTAATTTTTAGCTAATCTGGCAAGATATCTATCATTTATTTCACAATTTTGTTCACAAATTCCCTCTATGATACTAATAGTTGGTTCATTCACTGGTAAATGGGATTGTGGAATATTTGACAAACGATTGCTGTTTATTGGTAGCCATGATACCTGGTATACGTTTTCAAAAAAAAGATGAGCATCTGCCAATGAAATATTTTTAAGGGCCTTGGGGAAACTACGCAAAAGAACTGACAGACGATGTAGAGTAATAAACCCACCATATGGTTTCTCTACCAGATGACACTCTTCCATTATTTGGGTAACAATTCCCCGTTCTGGTGAATATATCTCAGTTGCCTCCGTAATGTTAATCGGGAGTGTGAGAAAGTTTACAGTCTGGTTCATTGATACAAACCAGGGCGAATTGAGCTTATCATGACAGTTAGCATGAATAAAGAGTGCCATCATTCCTTCAGTGAGACGCTTTTTCTTTCGATCATCAGTCATGAGATGAAATTGGGGGAAAATTGAATATTGAAATGATGTAGGAACTTCAGAATCAAACCGCGCACGGAATGAAATGAAACGAAGTCGTTGCATTAAGGCTGAGTCATATTCACTGAATGTCGGGCAATTGTTGCCAAACAAAAAAATAGGTGTTGCTAAATTATATGTATCCCCATCCATATAGTTTTGACGAATCCACATTGGGGCATGACCGCTCAATTGCTTTAAAAACAAAGAATTAAGGGTTTTAGTCGTACTTAGTTCATCCATATACCACATCCTAACCATTTTTCCACCTCTTCCTAAATCATGGGTCCGTTCTTGGAGACCCTTATGAGCTGTATGTACTGAGAGAATACCTGTTAAATCACCAAGAGTTAGAGTAAGAGTATTTAATAAAGCCGTTTTTCCTGAATTTGAATCTCCAATACCCAAAGTTATCTTCTTATCATTTTGTCGATGGCATGCTTTTACTATTAGTGAAAAAAAATAAATCATAGTAGTTGCATCATAGCAAAAAATCTGTGCTAGTGTTAACAAAATATCAACTAATTGACAATTACAATTAGGTTTCACTGGTTCACCAACATCATCTTTTCGTATAAACCGTCCATTTACCTTTAGATTTTCTTTTAAAATATCATCTAGATGATAAATACTTTCTTTGATTGAAATTTTACGATTTGTTCTCCCATGACGGCATTCTTCAATGAGTCTATTGAGAAGATCTTGATATTTATTTTCTATATTAATATTTTCTGAAACTCGGTTTAGTGATTCGAAAGAAGTAACTATATGTTTTAGCACATAATATTTGACAAGTTGAGCTAATCTATTCATACCATCATTCCAAAATCGATCTGTAAAGTTTATGTGATATTGTTCACGACTAAGTAAAAGGATTTTATGTTTCTCTTCAACTGTCAACTTCTTATAATATTTCTTTTTTTCGCTTTCGTAATGTAGAATATCTTTTAATATTGGATTACATTGCTGCATAAAAAAGGTACATTTTGGTATGTGATCTAATAGTTTCAATACTTCACTCCAGTCATAAATTGTTGGTCTTGTATCAGAATTTGTATTATTTGATGATTTATACAAGGGAAGTGGTAGGATATAAAAAATTTTGTTTGTCTCACTACTACTACTGCCGCTGATGATATAACATTGAGAAGAAGCAATAAAATATCGAGGTATATCCAAGATTTTCATGTTGGCATAAAAACTCTTTATAGAATTTATAAGACTAGTCTGAATAAGACTTCGCTTCTTGTAATTATTATTATGATTATTATTATTATTTGTAGTGTCAGCATTTTTTGGGGGGGCTTTACCTTTGGTTGAAGGAGAAGGAAGGTTTGAGTTTGAATTCGATGAAGTAGAGGATGAGGTTATTGATGGAGAAGGTGACAACGGAGGAGGAGGTGGTAATAAGTTGTTGTTGGATTGTAGTGGTGTTGGTGGTAAGGTAAGTGAGAGAAACATTTCGTTTTCCATTAATTGTGGTTGTGGTTGTTGTTGTTGTTGTTGTTGTTGTAGTATATGCTATCAATTAAAATAATTTGACGTGCAATGTAAGCTAGGTCTGGTGCTAGTAAAGAAGAATTAATTTGATTATTAGCTACTGACCACTTCTTAGTAGTATTCTCCCAAACATTAATCTGGCGCGAATTCTTATCACATATAATAGGTTTATATATAGCTAAAAAATTGTTATATTCCGTTATACCAAAATTCTGTAGGAAAGAAAAAGCTATTATAATACGAGGAATTTTAGTAGGACGTGAATTACTATTTGCTGATGGTACTACCCGATAAGTGTCACTGTCAAACTCTTCCACATTTATATTCATGACAAAATCCAATCTTTGAGAATCAATTTTTTCTACTAGATCAAAAGCTTCTTTCATTGATACCACATCACTAACAATTAGAAGATTTAGAAGACACAAAATTATCCAATCTTCTAATTCTTCTTTTACTTGCTGGTGTTCCTGATATCGGTTAAGAAGATAGATGATTTCATAAAGTGGTCCAGTATCTAAGTGATTAAAATTTAAATCTCTAATTATTTGGGATATAAAATAATTGTAGTCAGGAAATGTCATTCCCAGGGACTTTTGTCTGGTCTTTTTAACATATAACAATGCTAAAAGATATAAAACAGTGTGAAGATGCTGTTTACTCTGCAAACATAAACGGGTTATGTGTTCAATGGTAAATGGCTGAATTCGTTTCAAGAAAGAATTGGTATCTCGACTAGTATTGCTACTGGTAACTGTTCCACGAATAGATGTTTGCCTTAAAGGTTGAACTGTAAACACTTTTTCAATACGATTTGCTGTCATTTGTATTTTATCATATGCAAAGTTTGTCTCAGCATCATCGTCATTTTCATTTGTAAGAAGAATCAGGTAATGCGGAATTTCTTTTATATGTATATAACTATTTGGGTATTTTTCAAGTATAATTAAGAGTTGGTTATTCTCTTCTTGCTGCTCCTCTTGAAAATAAAGAGATTTGTATATAGAAAGTTGATATTCCTTACTAAAAGTAACAAAAAATAAACCCACCATAATTTTATTGATAATATTGTTAACATTGGAACACATCAAAAAATTTTCTGTTATATCTGGTATTTTTTCTTCATCTCTCTCCCTAGAATTATCATAATGTTCATAAAAATCATTTTCGGCGTCATCAATATTTTCTTTGCTTTGCATAAATGTTTGAACATTTTTCTGAAAAACATCCAGAGCATATGTATCATCATCCAATCCGATAATAGTTGGGAATCCTCTAATGGTTGAAGGTTCATGATATTTACAGATATTAAATAAGTCAAAAACTTCACCCATACTTGATAAAATATATGACGTTGGTGAGTTCGACATATCATAAATATTATTTCTGTGGAAAACTGCATATGGTAAGTAAGTGCAATCCATTTCGTTTAAAGGTGTTTGCAGTGGAAATTTTTGAGAACCAAAAATGCTATAATTGGTAGTAATATCTACGAGGGTAGGTAAGAGTTGTTTGCATGAATTAGACATTAGGGCAAAATCATAATATGAAAGAGTTAGGTGGGGTATTTCAAGATGAAACCCTTGAGTAAACGTTTGTGATTTACCTAAAATATAAATTGGTAGCCAGTCTAGACCTAAATAATTAACAATATGAGAAATAAGTTCATATATGACATTATTTGTATTATAATAAATCTGTCCATCAACAATGGATGTTGTTAATTGTAAGGATGACCCTGATTGTTTAAGAGTTAGATATTCTAGGTACTCAGCTGTCGATAAACGAAATGATTCAAGAGTACACATTTTTTTTAAATCAACATCTAAGATAAAATGAATATAATCTAAACTAGGTAGACGTATGACATGGGAACCACTTATAGTGTTTGTCTCCCAAAATCTACGATATAAATGATGAACTGTTCCATTTGTTAATAAAATCAAATCAATTTCTCTTTTTCCACACATATCTGTTAGTGATCCAAAACCATATAAACTCGTTTTTTTTTTTTGATGAAGTACAACTTATAGTTTGAAGATCGCGAGTTATTTTATTAAAAGTCCCAGTATTGGGATTGAGATGTGAGTCTTGATAAGTTCGTTTTAGAGGATCATAATTTTGAATAAGTGGATGAGAATAATATCGATTGTTCATTTTAAAGAGCAACATAATGAGATTGTAGTATACTTATAGATGAGGATTTTTTTTTTAATAATAATAATAATAATTTATTTACTTTAAAATAATACATGCCTGCCTATCTTTAGCTAATAGGGAAGCTTTTGTGAGATGTTGGTCGAAAGGAATTTTTGTATTGACATTGCTCACCGATATAGAGTCCATTATCCATACAAGCACATATGGTGGCTATTAAATTAGTATCCCCAACATAATTAATAGGAAATCCTCCATTTAAACATTTGTGATCCGTTTCATAATTACAAACACTATTAATGCAAGTAACTCCTAAAGAAGAAGAGCATAATGTTTGACAGTCTTCATTTTTCTGGCATGCTATATTGTTAATAGTACAATCCATCTCTCTTGTAATCTTTTCATATGGAGGGTGTGACATTAATATTAAATTAGAGTCTTTCTTTTGATTATTACTTATATTTTTCTTATAAATATAATTTAATATTATTGAATAAAGAATTAAACTTATAAATATAATATAAACTTTCATTATTTTTTTCTGACTGCAGATAGTAGATAAAAATACATTCGCCAATTGAACAAGACACTTTCAATTACTAATTTGAGTATGTTAATAGGTGGGCGTTGTTTTTTTGTACTTAGTTTTCGATCATGGATAATAGCTCGTTCTAAATTCCCCATGATAGATGTTGGAAATGGCATTAATGTTGACAATATATAATTGGCTAAAAGGCGTGTCAAACGACCATTTCCATCTGAAAAAGGATGGAGAGTAAGCATTTCTAGGATAAACCATGAAATTAATTTAAAAATCCATTCAAATTCTTCCTCTGGCCCTAAAAATGTAAATATTTTTTGGGTCAATGTAGAGTTGTAATTGTCCAAAATAGCCAAAATACGATTTTCTCCATCCTGAATTGAATGGATATGTGGATATATATACACACCCTTGACACTATTACTAATCTTTGTACAGCGTATATTGGTACTTACATAACCACATTTTTCGGGTGATAACAAACCTCTCATTAATGTTTTGTGTAAATTTAAAACACAGGATTCAAGATCAATTAAACCTAATAGAGTGTACATATCCTTATCTCCTACTATCTCTTCCTTAATCTTTTTATGACCTCTAATGAAATTTAAATATTCTATTGCTCTTAGTAAGTTTTTAACCTCTCTAACTTTCCGAATAGTGATTAGAGTTTTCTTCTGGTTGTGTGACCAAATCCCAATATTTTCATTTTTCATTAAATTAATTAAAAAACCATATTCCATAGTTTTTACAACTAACCCTTGGTTTTTTTCATTATTATCTAGACCTAAATATATTTGTTTAAATTTATAAATTTCAGATACTTTATTTTTTAAGTTTTGGCTTAATTCATATGAAAAAACCATTGTAAACAATATATTATCTTTATGATAAACGAATAAAATAAAAAGTGACACCTTTTTTTCTTTGTTTTAGGATTCGAATCTAGTAGTGAGTTGGTTGGAGCTGTAGCTATCTATTGTGCAGTGTTCTCGCAGAGTAAATCCATCAACGCCAGCTGTATACACACCATGATTCTCCACCCTGGGGGTTTCTTCTGCCTTATTGTTTTCAATGGCTCCAACTAAGACCAACGTGAATCGTCGAGATCCTCTCCCTAAGGAGGCGCCCACTACTTTTACTTCAAACCAGAACATATATAATAGTCTCCCTAATTATTTTATAATAAAGGGGACTCATCTGTATTCTGGTATAAGAAAACTGACTTATGTCCAAGAATACCATAAGAGAATAAACAAATTTATCTTGTCACCCTATTCAGAATTGGAAAATAAAACAAAATATAAAATATGGATAATTAATGATCAGTTGGAAAAATTATGCACATTTTCTTACATTGATAATAACAATGGTTGTTACATTTGTATAAAATGTAATGCCATGTATATATCATTCCAGAAAATAATAGATCATGAGTGTAAGAGAGCATCATTTGAAATACTTCGATCTACATTAAATAAAATTAATGATATATTATATATAATAAAAGCAATGAAAAAAAAGCATGATAATGATGATGATGATGATGATGATGATGATGATGATGGTTGTGGTAAATCTTTTGGAGAGTCTTTTGAAGATTTATCCTTTTTGTTAAAAAACAAGTATGAAAATGTTAGGGATGGAATATTAAGAAATAAACAAATTTTCATAAACGAAGGGTTTAGATTGAAGAATGATATCATTCCAATTATGGAATGTAACTGCTGTGAAGTAAAATTTCCACTTCCAAAGTATGGAGATGATATACTAAAGATAATCGAGTTACATAAGAATGAAGTGAAACCCAACTGTTCTCCAAAGAATATGAATTTGTCAAAATCTTTTAAACTAATACTGACACATTTAAATCACATAATTAATAACCAATCTCTGTACAAGAATTGTAATATAAATAAGAATTCATTATCTAGAATTATCCTACAAAAAATCATTTCATCTGGATTTATACATCAAGATAAACGGGAAGTTTTAGAAGACTACTTTTTAGGTAGGACAATTTGGGATTTATTCTCAAAAGAAGAACAACAAGAGATTCCAAAAAATATGATGGTTTCCCCAGTAATAAAGATTAGAAAAAAAAATCCAACAAGCCCATCATCATCATATCAAATTGTATCAGGAGAGGATATAATAAAAAAAAAAAAACTTCCGAGGCTAAAACAACTACTAACATTACTGAATCAGCAACTACATCATTATTATCCCTAGAGACAAATAATGATAATGATAATAAGGATAATGAAGATAATAGAAAAAGAAGAACCAGCAGTAGTAACAGCAGCACCAGCAGCACTGACAGCAACAGCAGCGGCAGCGGCAGCACACAACAGCACTGACAGCAACAGCAGCGGCAGCGGCAGCAGCACCACCAGTACCAGCGGCAACGGCAGCAGCACCACCAGTACCAGCGGCAGCAACAGCAGCAGCAACAGTAGTAATAATAGCAGAAGTAGAAGTGGCAACAGTAGTAATAATAGCAGAAGTAGCAACAGTAATAATAGCAGAAGTAGAAGTGGCAACAGAAGAGGCATTAGTAGCAGCAGAGGCATTAGTAGAAGAAGAGGCATTAGCAGCAGAAGAGGCAGCAGCAGTAGTAGTAGTATTAATAATAAGAATAATGATGATGGCGGTGGCAGTAGTGGTGGTGATAACAGTGAAGAAGATAATAATGAAAATGATACAGACAATAAGGAAGAATTAGGGACAAACAAAGATAAATCTACTACTACTACCACCACTGCCACTAGTACCACCACCATCGCCACCAATACTACTACCCTGACTACCATTGTTGCCACTACTGTTGCTGCACCTGCTGCTTTGGAATTTGATGAAGAAGAATCAGTTTTGGAAAATAAGGTGAAGAAGAATACAACAACATTAAAAAGAATTGCAAACAAAACTCAGGAAAATGGAGTTCATCATATACAACAACAACAACAACAACAACACCAACAACAACAACAACAACAACAACAACAACAACAACAACAACAACAACAACAGCAACAACATGGAGAAGAATATATTTTTGGTCAAATTCCTGATTTGATGGATGTCGTCATGTCCTCAGAAACTAACACCACAAGAGGAGGAGGACCATCTACTTCAAGCTCCAATTATCAACTAATATCAGAAACCACCAATTTACCAGCAACCAATTTGAAGTGTAATTATCATCAACCTAACATACAAATTGAAGAAGAAGAAAAAGAAGAAGAAAAAAAAAAAAGAAGAAAAAAAAGAAACAGATTTGAATTTTATAATTGAAAAATATTGTAAAACAAGTGAATCAATTAATAATGATTATCAACAACTAATGGTGTCGTTTCCTGAAAATACAATATCAAGTTCAGGTTGGAATGAAGATGCATATGTTCAACAACAACAACAACAACAATTATTGGTACCTGAAGATCAACAGCTTTCAAATACATGCTACAATGTACCTCTGGTAAATGATAATGTAAATTTACATTCATTGACATTCCTTGATCCAACAGTGTCACGATCTATCTCAAATCCATTACCCACTTTGGATTCATCACATCAACAACAACCACAACATTCTGGATCCACATCTGGAAATCCATCATCAACTTTGGATTTATTGACATTCTTTGATCCAATATCTATCTCAGGAGCAGGATCCACATCTGGAAATCCATTACCCACTTTGGATTCATCACATCAACAACAACCACAACCACAACAACAACAACAACAACAATTATTGGTATCGAAAGATCAACAGCTTTCAAATACAAATGCATGCTACAATGCACTTTCGGTAGATGATGATGTAAATTTAAAGCATGAACATTCATTACCATTCCATGTACCAACAGTGTCGCCATCTATCTCAGGAGCAGGATCCACATCTGGAAATCCATCATCCACTTTGGATTTACAACAACAACAACAACAACAACAATTATTATTGGTATCGAAAGATCAACACAATGCACTTCCGGTAGATGATCATTCATTGCCATTCCTTGTACCAACTGTGTTACCATCTATCTCAGGAAACCCATCATCCACTTTGGGAGATGACAAAATAACAAGGAAGCGGAAAAAAAAAGAAAGGAAGACGAAAAAGAAGGAAGAAAAGAAGAAAAAGAAGGAAGAAAAGAAGAAAAAGAAGGAAGAGAAGAAGAAAAATGATGAAGCCCACATTATAAAACGTATGCAGTTCCTTTTCTTTAAAAACATCCAACAATCATTCACCACCATCTTATCTGAAGAACCTAAAACCCCATTGGCTTTGTCAGTCTCCTCATCATCATCATCATCATTATCATCATCATCATCATCATCATCATCATCATCATCATCATCATCAAAAAAAAAAAAAAAAAAAGTTGTTAAAACTTAGTTGATTGTTAAATTTATAGGCATGGATGCATTGTGCTGTTAAACCATTTACTGTATATATATATTTTTAGTACAAATTAACAAATTTATAGTAATGTATCTGCTGAAGCTCAAGTGCAACTATAATAGTATGAAATATTTTTACCATATGCAGCAAAAATAGAACATATAGTCCTTCGAATGTAGAGGCTGGAGCTAGAGTGGGCCTTGGGAGCCGCAGGAGAAAGTGGATAAACGGCTGAGGAAATCAACACTCACTGTGAGAGGTTGACATGTCAATTCCAATCGTTTCTCAAAGTTTTTATGATAAGTTGATAATCACTAAACTGTAGTTGATAAAATTGTTTTGGTCACTAACACAAAATGGTGAATATGATAAACACACCAGTTTGATAGTTTGAAAAGAATGAATTTCTTCTGTTCATTAAATAAAGTGTTTCTTTATTGAAATTTGTTTCTCTAGTCTTCCTCCCTTTTATTGCCAATATTTTCCCCAAAAGGGGAATTCTTTAATTTTATATACTTTGGTCGATAAAAGGCCCGGGGATTTTATATACTCTGATATATAAAACGTCAAAAAAGTATATAAAATTATCAATTGCATATAAAATTAAAGGTTCCACCATAATAAAGTCATCCAAGACTCTTCTTAGAAATTAGAAGAAGTATTATCATGAGGAGTAAGAGGTTGTGTGAGTGAATCGAAAAATCATCACAGCTTTTAAGCTACACCCCCCCCCCAAAAAAAAATATATATAAATACCAGGAAAGCACCAGTATCTGACTCTTTATCCACTCTGTGCTATGCTCCTCACGACGCCTGGGTTGGCCTCCTAAACACTATAGTGCACTGAGAGCATGGATGATGAGACGTTCCTCTTCAGTGAGAGCGTAGGCGAAGGCCGCCCCGACAAAATTTGCGATCAGATCAGCGACGCAGTGCTTGATGTCCATCTTAGCCAGGACCCTGACGCTAAAGTTGATTGTGAAACGTGTACCAAAACTGGCATGATCCTGATCTGTGGGGAGATTACGTCCAAGGCCCAAGTTGATTATCAACAAATTGTGCTTAATATTGTTAAGAAAATTGGTTTGGGATTTGACTACAAAACCTGCAATATTCTTCTGGTCCTAGAGCAACAGAGTGCAGAGATTGCTAATGGTGTACACATTGGTGGTTCAGGGGACCAGGGACTGATATTTTATGCTACTGATGAGACAGATGAGTTCATGCCCTTAACTATTATGCTGGCACACCATCTCAATCAGAAGAAGATTGCAGAGCTGCGAAGAGACGGCCAGTATGCCTTTGATCAAGGAGCTGTTATTCCGCTCACTGTTGTCTCTTCTGTACAGCACTCGGAACAAATTACTGTTGAAGGTTTGCGTGACGAGGTTCAGGTATCTTGCGCTATTGGTATTGTGCACCCCATAAGCATCAGCATCATCCACTTTGGCACCTCACAGTACACATCAAAGCAGCTTCTGAAGATTGTTAACGACAACTTTGATCTACGACTAGGACGGCTTAAAGAGACCAATCTACAGTGACACTTCATGTTATGGACATTTTGGACGGCAACAGTTCTCTTGGAGCAGCCCAAGAAATTAACCATCCCTGAATTTTAGAGCCACGAAGTTAGTTAGCCATTGTAAAGTTTTCCTTGCAGAACTGGCAGTCAATTTAGGTAGGTGGATTTCACAATATACAATATATTTTTGTGGTTATATATTGTTACATTAGCAATAAACGACATTTTGACAATTACAATAAAATTATTTGGTTTTCTGTAACGTAAGTTGAGTTTTATTTCTAAACACCTCAATTTTTACAGTGTAAAATATAAAGCTCCATGTCTTTGCCCACACACACCACGCCCAATTCAGATGCACTTGTGGCCAAGTTTTCCAACAAAAAAGAATATGAATCATTTAGTTTATTTTAAAATGATTATAAACCATTAAAACCATTCATTATTCTTTATGAACATAATTCCATCTGCTGTATGTGTGGACATTTGTATCCAAGATGGGTTTTCTCTATTACTGATTCTCTCCCGCAACCACCACCACCTCTTCTTTGTTCATAATGGTTGAGATAACGCCGATGATGTTCCCTGATAATACTTCTAATTTCTAGAAGAGTCTTGGGTATGAAGTATTCAATATGGTCTCCCTCAGCGCCTTCAGCCGCCAACACATCTGCGCGTTCATTTCCATATATTCCAACATGGGAGGGAATCCACATGAACTTGACAACTCTTCCCTGGTTAGTCAGTACCCTCACAGCTCTCTTAATTTCAGCGACTATTGCAAGATTCTCACCCCGATCTTTATTTAGGCTTTGCAATGCTGCTCTCGAATCGGTGCAAATCACTGCACCAATAGTATTCTGTTCAATAATATACCTTAACGCCATAGCAATGGCAGTTAACTCTGCTTGTGTTGAAGAAGTATAATTCTCAATGCGCACTTTTTTCTCATTTTTGTGTTGAAAAAATACATCATCCTTCTTAATTACCGTATATGCTGCACCAGCCCGGCCATTAATAGGATTTGATGACCCATCAGTGTAGATTTGATCTAGTTCATCTCCAACTTCTTTATAAATTTCCTTAAGATACTTGTGCCTCATTTCTTGTGGTACCATGTTGGTTTTTTTCTTTACCATATCATTGATGATAATCCTGCACGAGTCATCCTCCCAGGGAGGTAACCTCTCTACAGGTAGGAGCTCACGAGCTTGCTCAAGCAGGTGAAGATCTTCAAGGAAACAGACTGATCTGTGATGCCATGCTTTACTTCTCCTGTTTCCCCCTGAAAGTAGCACGGAGCTCAATTTTTTTTTAGCCATGTCATTATAATGGGGATTTCTGGCAATCTTAATTGCAAGCTTAGCATTCAGTTCCATAATTCTTTCTTTAATACTGGGAAGGGATAACTCTTTTAGTAGATTTGACATTTCAGCAGTTTTTTTCTTTGGAACTCCAAGAATGATTGAAATGGCTTCATCTTGTATGCTTTCTAGCCTATTCATATCGCTTTGTGAATAGGTACATAAAACAGGTGCTGCATTGTCAATGATGGAGCGTACATAGCCTGTGTACATCATTTTAAGTTCAGCAATAGAGGCTCCATGGCCATCATGCCAGGTCATAGCTTTCAGTTTCAGTGCCCTAAGTCGACTTTTGCATGTTCCTATGAGTTGATTGAGCTCCTCTTTCTTCCCCTTGTTAGAGCCGACAGTGACGCCAAGGTATCGATAGTGGTCAACCCATTCAAGTGTTTCACCATTTATTTGTAGTTCTTCATTTTCTCTCAGCTTATCATGAGACAATGCTTTTGTCTTGTTTGTAGAGAGAGTGAAACCTAGCGCAATACATTTCCTTCCAAGGAGTTCAATGGCCTGTTTTATTTTATCAAAGGTGGGAGCTTGTATTAGGATATCATCTGCATATCCCACTTGTTGTGTTCCTTCCGGAAAATCAATATTTGCAATGGCGTTCATAAGTACATTGAATAGTGTAGGGCTTAAGACTCCGCCTTGGGGGGTCCCGAGTTTCATATTCATTGTTCTGGAGACTGCTCCATTGAAGCAAACCTTAGCTTTCCTTCCTCCTGTGAGATAGTCTTCAATCCATTTCAAGAGCTTCCCCTTGACACCCAAACATGCAAGTTCGTCCAAGATTGCAATTCCTTGGGCTTTGTCGAAAGCTCCTTTGATGTCAACAAAGACAGAGTACCTAGCCGTGTCATTAACCAGGTAATTAACTATACAATTGGCTGTGCTCCGTCCTTTGACATATCCATTGACTCCTTCCCCAAACCTGCCTATTTTGTGCAACAGTCGTTTTAGGATGATTCTTTCTAGCATCTTGCAAGTACATGACACGAGACTGATGGGTCTGTAATTACCAGGGTCATTGGGTTTTGGTATGGGAACAATTATTGCGTGTTTCCATTGTGTGGGCAGCCCTCCATTTAGGAATGATTTGTTAAACAATTGTAGTAGTGGATTCCCAGACACTTCACACAGTGCATTGAGTATGTCGTAGGTGATGCCATCTTCACCAGGTGCTGTACTTTTACCCTTTTTCATAGCGCCCCTCACTTCTTGGGCTGTGATTGGTTCCCCATATTCGTCATCACAAGACAGTGCTCTTGTTATTCTAATTCTTCTGTCATCATGTCGCAGGAGCTGTTCCCTGCTGATTTCTGCAGGGATGGAGGAGGAGGATGCTACCTTACTCCACTTGAGAATTAGTTCTTCAGCTTTACTCTGTGGGTCTCTGCCTCGAGGCATTTTCTTCCGAGGGGGAGTCGGAAGGTACTGAATTCTGAGACAACTTTCAATTTGGTGATTAAGATCATCAACAAATGTATCAATATCTTCTGGGATTTGGTATTCCCTGAACCAGTCATTCATCCTGTCTATGAAGATTGGCTTCATATCTCGTCTGAGCGATAACCTCCTTCTTTTTTTATTGGACTCATTCTTCAAATTGTTCATGTTGACAGTGGTAATCAGTGTACCAGGTGGTCACAACATAAACTTTTGCACAAGGTATATAATATACTACTGACATCTGTGTCATGTGAATTGAGCAGGAGAGCATCCTCTTTTATATCCCTCTAAATATAAAATATATATAAATAAAAAATATTTATTTTAATTAATTTTCTTTTATTAATCCAATTATCCTTCTTTAATTATCGAACATTGTAATTTGTTAATTCTATCTATATTGTCTTGAATTCGAAAAATGCTTACAACATACATACATACATACATACATATATCTCAAAGGAATAGATTAGTTTAGTAAAGTTACTACAAAAATGACAATATAATAGTAGTAATTAGGATACATTTGTATACAACAGGACTTTAGGACTTTTAATCTGAGCCTTATTATTATTATTTGCTGCAGTTATGTGTGCCTAGCTAGTTTGTTTCCCCTTAGAATACCACCCCCCTGCAACAGCATTTGTAGGCTTCATGGGGCATAGATTAGACCAAGGAGTATGCTTACCTCGACAATTACAACAAAATGGAAATTTTTGTTTCTTTCTACACGTTTTAGAGTCGTGTTTATTACCACAATACTTACACCTGGAGTCGTACTGACATTTCCAAACCAAATGCCCCCAATAATAACAATTCAGGCATAATTTTTGCCTCTCTTTGTATTTTAAAACTTTTCTATAGCCTAGTCCTTGTACAAAAATTTTTTCAGGAGCCTCACCTTTTATTAAAGCTATAACCTGACTTTGTTTATTATAATTAACAATGTTTCTCTTTACCCAAACAATACTATTATGGTAAAGTAGATAATCTTCATCCAAGGAAGTTGGAATTTTGAAAATTATGACTTTTGTGAAAATACCTTCTTTTGGAACAACCATCACAATATTCTGAAAGCCATCTGTAGTTAGATGTTTAACGGCCTCTTCTGTTCCAACTGTGATGTATGGTTGATAAAGACCCTCCTTGAATAGTGGTTTATAATCAAAATACTCCATAGCTAAACGTACAGTCCACCCCACCTTTTCACTGAAGTTCAGTAGGCATGTTTTAGGAAATAACAACCGCCTCCTATAAACCTGTGTGTCTTGTATGGTGATTGGTAGAGGTTCACCTTGTCTGACATCCTCATTATCATACTCTTCAGTACAAGAATGACTGTCATTTAGGCAGACTGCCTCAGTCATTTCTTCAACACACAAGGTACTCACTTTAATCGTCGAAAATCACCTTTGACTACTACTACTACTACTACTACTAATAATAATAATAATAATAATAATTTTCTGTTGATCTCAAAAACCGATATGTGGCACAGGGGCATTTGGTATTCTCAATGTCCTACTTTCCTCTTAACAAATTAGGAATAAATATTCGTTCACAAATTAGTTGTGAAATTCGATCTCTCTTTTTTACATTAAAATTTACTTTGGAATGATTGAAGAGAACCACTGTAACATTTCCGCTGAAGTCACTATCAATGACACCACCTCCAACATCAATATGATTTTAAAGAGCAAGACCATGGAGCTATTCTTCATAATAACCTTCTGGTATCTTGATTACACCTTTTCCTTGTGCTGGCACAGTAACATTGTAGGCACTGAAGCAAAAGGTAGATTGTCAATAAAAATACATTAAAATATAAATGGCAATTAAAATATATTTAAATATAAATAAGTTATAAATTTAAAAAAACAACTTAAATTCCAACCATACCTGTACAAGTCATATCCAGCAGCCAGCGTAGATCCTTGTGTGGGGATAAAGGAGTTTTTTAGTTAATTTTTTGAACCTTAACAAGTTTACGTACTGTTTTTCTGACATGAGATAAGCCAAAAAAAATGTGGTGGTAATAGAAAAGAAGTTCGGGTAGAAGAAACATATATCTGTGTTTACTCTCACTCTGACAGAATGAATAATCTCATTAATATTCTACTCCTTTTATATGTTCCTTGACGTGCCAGTTACCATCAGGATCAATATTACTCTATATAGTGTAAATATGTGGATGTGTTCTACTGAAGATGGGGATCCAGTAGTATCACAATTAAAATTCATAATGCAAATATTGGATATTGGTTTGAGAACTAAATTGTTTGTTGAACTAGTTTCCAACATTGACCAAAGATACTTCCGAATTGTGGTAGTAATGGAGGAACCATTTTGGGTTTATGAGATATGTTTTTCATTTTTTTCTGATACTAGTACTAGTTTATTCAGACTTTTTCATTAAATTAAAAACAAAAACAAAAAAAATTAATAATGAACCTTAGCACGTGCATTTTAACTAACATAAATAAATTTGAAGAAATAATGTACTATTAACTCATCGCCTCTAATTTTCTCTTAATTTCAATTTCATCATCTCTATTATTGAAGGTGTATTATTATTCATATTTACTGGAGGTTCTATACCAAAAACTGCCTTATAAGGCGATAAGCCTATTCCACGTGAATATGCCGTGTTTTTGGTGAACTGCACAAAGGGAAGTCCAGCTGACCAATCTCGCGTTTGATTTTCACACATCCAACTGCCTAGCATTTTAATTACATCCCCATTCGCACGTTCAATACTCCCTTGGCTCTGTGGATGACGAGGTTTGCTATTAATGAGGGTCATGTTGGGCCACATTTCATTTCTCAGCTCTTTAATGACCTCGGCTACAAATTCACGGCCGTTATCGCTCTGCAAAATTCGCGGGGCTCCCAAGAGAGCAAATATGTCGAGCAAGTGGCGTGCCACTTCAATCGCCCGTTTACTGCGAAGAGCTCGTAAGACCGAAAACTTGGTTAAATGATCCTGATAATGCAAAATATATTTATATATACATCCTCCTTCCTTTTGCATATTTATCAAGTCCATTTGTCCTCGCTCGGCAAAACTGGCTGATACAATGGGCCGTATTACCCCTTTTTTTCGTCGAGGAAGTCGTTTCAAATTACATATGTGGCAGAGTGAAATAAAGAGTTTCACCGATTGTTGAGTTACGTTAGCGATAGTTTTACTCACTTCAAAATAAGTTCTCTTTTCTCCTCCGTGACAAACTGCTCTGTGTGCATCATAAATCGTATCGTACAATTGCCCTTGGTGTATGAAACGACGACACATCCGGCCAGGATCAGCTGTTGTTGTTGTTCCGGTTGTTGTTGTTCCGGTTGTTGTTGTCCGGTTGTTGTTGTTCGTTTACGTTTGATTCTTCGTTCAGTTTCGTCGATGGTTACTAGGACGTCATCCCCAAATAGATTTTTGACATCATATCGAGACAATAGATCATATTCATGAGAAGATTTGCAATTCAGTTTCAATTTAGCATTTTTGACTTCGTCAATGTATTGTGATAATTTTTCACGAGTGAAAATTTTCCGGCTCCCAGGCCCAACTTTTTCCAGCATTTGGCTTATCTTTAGCTCAAATTCTAGTTTGCTACAAAATTCTTCGTTTTTCTTTTGCTTTGATATCATTCTATCACTATTTTAATTTTAGTTCAATTTTTTGATTATATAACCGCCAAGTTTTTTTTTATACTATAGAACAGTGACTATATAGCGCAAATCACCCATCGACTGCCTTTATCAGAATATGAGCTATACAACTACTAACCTTTTAATGATGAACACGCTTATGATAATGTTTAAACCTCTTAATGGAGGAGGAGGAGGAGGTGCCTGTATGACTATAGTTCAGATGTTTAACAACATTATTTTTTGAAGTTTGAAAGTGCACAGAAATTTCCATGGATTTCCCCTCTAAATTTAGCTAGGGATGGATTTTTTTATCTTAAAAGAGACGATGCATGTGCATGTATTTTCTGTAATATAGTTATCGAGAACTGGCAAATAAACGATATTCCACATAATAAACATAGACAAAGAGTTCCTATTGTCCATTTATTGTGGGAAAACCCGTTGGTAATGTCCCTTTAGAGTTATGCAATCCAATTTAATCCTCACAATCCTCACACCACCTCATCGTCCCAGTGTCAATCGAACATATAACATTGTAAAATTGCCTGGAAAGTTTTAGCACATGGCCACTTACATTACCAAACTCAGAAGATCTAAGTTCAGCTGGATTCTTTTATACAGGTCTTAGTGATCATGTGAAATGTGCTTTTTGTAATCTTAGGCTATGGAATTTTGACATTTCTGACAAGCCTCTACTTCTTCATATTCAATGGAATCCGGAATGTAGCTTTCTGAAAGTTTCATGGATTTATCCTCGAACACCATACGAAAATTTCCAGAGGATTCTATAAATGACAAAAAAAATCTCATTCAATCTTTAATTGAAGGAATGGATACCATACCAAACCATTTACCATGATAATACCCTCGAGATATTATATATAGTATTGTAAAAGAAACGATAGAAAAAAAAAGAATTTGTAGTATTGTTTTCATATATTTTATTTCTGTATAAATGTCAGGAAAAACGATGGGAAAAAAATTATAACAAAATTTTCATCGAATATTAAAAAAAAGATAGGATCAATTCTATAGTATTATTGCCGATTTCCTTGTCCGAAACTTAGCTCATCGCATGAAGAAATTATAATTCAAGGTTTACTTCAGAAATATAATACCCATTACCACCAACAATAGCATCACCACCACAAACATCCAACATAAAAAAACCACACGCCTCCACTACAACTAGCACCACACAAATAATAACCACCACAACCAAACACCACACCACCACCACCACCACCCTCCCCAAACCCCACCAACACAACAACCCCCCACAACCGTTATAATCACCCACATCCACAATATGTTCTGTTAGAGTACGTTTTTGTAAAGATTTTTAAAAATAAAAAAAATATATGTTATTATATAAACATCATTAACTTTTAGATACAGAGTAGTCAGTATGTCATCTCAATATTGTAAAGAAACTGATTTTTTTTATTACAAAAATGCACATCTTCCTCCCACTATAAATATGTCATTAAAACCAAACCAATTAAATTATGATAATAATGGTATTATTAAAACTAATAATTTAAAAACTAAAAAATCTTTAGGACTTTTATATGTAGATGCCAGTCAATGTTTTAGCACAGACGAAAAAGTTATATTAAAAGAATGTAAAATCCTAATGTTGCATTCTCCATCATACTTTTATATTTCGTATCTTAATAATAAAAGTTATCGACATAAATGGAATGAAAAACGAAAAATGTTATTATTTTTGAAAATTCGTCCCCCATGAGTCAAGCCGAATATGTTAATTTATATAAACATATGTTTGGTAATGGAAATACAATAGAGGGGGAGTATACACTTCCTCGTGGTCAACCCGAAAAAATTGATCAAAAGATTCCGATAATTACCCAAATTAGAGAGTTTATGGAAGAAACACATTGTTTTCATTTAGATTTTATACCAATTATTAAAAGAATTAAATTAGGATGATTCATAATAAACAATATAATTTACCAATGATATCAGAGAAATGGATAGCACTGAATGGTAAAACCTATCAGTGTGATTATAGTATTTTAATTGAAACTGAAATGCAAACAATTTAATTCAATTTACACACTCTCGGTCTCGATGTTTAAATTGGATACTTGGAACTTTAGGATGTATTTTCAACCTAAGTGATAAGAAGACCAACCCATGCAATTAAGAATTATATACATCGTTTTCCTTTCAGTCATCGCTTAGATGAAGAAAAAATTGCCTGTTATTTCTCACTAAGAAGCCCTAATACATATAAACAGCCATCGACTCAAAACACTAATACCCTTCGATACTGAAACATTAATTAAAACAATTAAAAAAATAAAAGAAAATCGTTTTAAATACAATGGCAAATCCTCATCTTTCAACAACAAAAACAACAACACAACACAACGGCTTCAGGAGAGAATCATCAACAACTTCCTCAGTTACTACCTAAACCATGTTATAGATTTGAGAATAGCTAACAGAGTACATGAAGAATCTTATTGGAATCCAATACAAAACCACATCAACAACTCCCTCAATTCATGAGAGACATGATATGGGAAATATCACAGGAAAAATCAATGGTGTTAAGGAAAAAACAAATTGGCCCCTTTCTATTATGTATCTGTCCTTTTGGTTGGTTTAATAGTCACCTTTTATCTTTTGGGAACAAATATTTCCAAATCATTAATCTCATTAGTAATTGCTATTACGGCTCTTTTATTAATTACATTTATCTTAACTTATCATCAATATCATATAATTCAATTGTTTCTTATGCCCAAAAAATAGTTCCTCCAGCAAAACAGCTTATACATTTATTAAATTATTAAATTATAATTAAATTTCATGGTCTTTTTATTTTTTCTTCTATATAAAAAATAAAAAAAAAAGATATGTTCGGGAATAAAATATTCACATATTTTATACTTATTATATTAGTTATCTTATGCTTGTTTATTACAATAACATCTGTTATGAATATGTATGATAAAATACCATTTATGGATCCAGTTACATCTGGTGATCACATGAAATATGTTATGGGCTCACATCATGCCATAGCTGGGATAATTGCAGTAATTCTCGTGATTTTTACAACGATTAATACATATAAAATTATAAACCATGAAGAAAGAGAGCAAATGAATTTTGAAGCACAGTAAAGTTAATAAAGTATTCAAAAAAATTGTTATAATGTATGACATTTATCAAGTCATAGATAAAAACCTACAGTGTGTGTGTGTGTGTGTGTTGGTTGGTTGTAAAAAGAATGATATATATAAAATTCATATTCTATAATGTCAACTATTTCTAAGATCTAACTTTACATTTATTAATTGAAGGTGGTGGTATGCCTAATATAATAATAATAATAAAAACTCTGGGAGATTGGTGATTCGAATAGTGAGTTGGTAAAACGACATATACAGGGGAATAAACAAACAATGGGCAGGTCTCCCGAAACCCTTGTCACATATCAAACCTATTACACAAACATCTGGTAAAAAATAGTATTACAACAAAAGCAATAACAACCACAAAAAAATATATATTATGTCGTACCTAGTAGCCAGAATGTACTTTTCAGCCTACTATGCAAAGCCCGATTTGCCTAATAAGCCAAGTTTTCATGAATTGATGATGTATCTTCTCTAATTTTTTCTTTTGAAATGATAAAGCTACCCTATTTCATTTTGTATGAGGTCAATTTTTTTTATTGGAGTTAAAATTAACGTAGATATATGATCGAACCTAACCAACCTAACCTAACCTAACCTAATTAACATAATCGGGCCTTATATATTAGGCCAAGTACGACGTTCTGGCTACTAGGTACGACATATAATATTATATATATATTATTAAATATGACCGAAAAAGTAAGATTAATAATTCTAACACGAATTTTTCTCAATTTTCCTTATGTTTGTTTTTACTGATGCGGTAAATGAAAAATCAATTCTCCAAAATTTCTTTTTCTTAGTTGACGCGACATTGAGCGCGTTCGTAAAACTTATACATTTTCAAAGACTTTAGTTACACACACACAGAACAACTATAATGAACAGAGTTTAAACAGCTTTTCTTTTTATACCTGTATTTGGGTGAGGTGACATGTTACAATGGTTTGGGGTGAGGTGAGAACAAACACAGAACACGAAACAATAGGTATAAGCTAAAGGAAGAATAGATCTGTAACTGCAGAAGGCCTATTGGCCCGTATTTCTTGATGTTTCTATATTGGAGCGGAGTCTTGAAGTGGGTAGAATATAGTTGTGCGTTAATTGGCTGTTGATTGCTGGTGTTGACTTCTTGATGTGTAGTGCCTCGCAGATGTCAAGCCGCCTGTTGTCGCTGTATCTATCAATGATTTCTGTGTTGTTTGTTAAGATTTCTCTGGTGATGGTTTGGTTGTGGGAAGAGATTATAACAACACCAAAAACAAACAACCAAACAAATATGAAGACAACCAAACCATCACCAGAGAAATCTTAACAAAAACACAGAAATCATTGATAGATACAGCGACAACAGGCGGCTTGACATCTGCGAGGCACTACACATCAAGAAGTCAACACCAGCAATCAACAGCCAATTAACGCACAACTATATTCTACCCACTTCAAGACTCCGCTCCAATATAGAAACATCAAGAAATACGGGCCAATAGGCCTTCTGCAGTTACAGATCTATTCTTCCCTTTAGCTTATACCCATTGTTTCGTGTTCTGTGTTTGTTCTCACCTCACCCCAAACCATTGTAACATGTCACCTCACCCAAATGCAGGTATAAAAAAGAAAAGCTGTTTAAACTCTGTTCAGTTATAGTTGTTCTGTGTGTGTGTAACTAAAGTCTTTGAAAATGTAATAAGTTTTACGAAATGCGCTCAAGTGTCGCGTCAGACTAAGAAATAAAGAATGAATTTGGAGAATTGATTTTTCATTTACCGTCATCAGTAAAAACAAACATAAGGAAAATTGAGAAAATTCGTGTTAGAATTATTAATCTTACTTTTTCGGTCATATTTAATAACATATGTCTACAGGAAAGACTGCTACCAAAATATACTAATATATATATATATATATATATATAATATATATATATATATATATATATATATATATAATATATATATATATATATATATATATATATATATATATATGTCGTACCTAGTAGCCAGAACGCACTTCTCACCCTACTATGCAAGGCACAATTTGCCTAATAAGCCAAGTTTTCATGAATTAATATATTTTCTCTAATTTTTTCTGATGAAATGATAAACCTACCCATTTCATTATGTATGAGGTCAATTTTTTTGTATTGGAGTTAAATTAACGTAGATATATGACCAAACCTAACCAACCCTACCTAACCTATCTTTATAAGTTAAGTTAGGTTAGGTTAGGAAGACGAAAAGTTTGGTTAGGTTAGGTTAGGTAGGTTAGGTAGTCGGAAAACAATTAATTCAGGAAAACTTGACTTATTAGGCAAATCTGGCCTTGCATAGTAGGCTGAGAAGTGCGTTCTGGCTACTAGGTACGACATATATATATATATATATATATATATATATTATATATATTATATAGTATATATATATATATATATATATATATATATATATGTGTAGCCAGAACGCACTTCTCAGCCTACTATGCAAGGCCCGATTTGCCTAATAAGCTAAATTTTCATGAATTAATTGTTTTTCGATTACCTAACCTACCAAACCTAACCTAACCTAACTTTTTCGGCTACCTAACCAACCTAACTTAACTTATAAAGATAGGTTAGATAGGGTTGATTAGGTTCCGTTAATTTTAACTCAAATAAAAAAAATTGACCTCATACATAACGAAATGGGTAGGTTTATCATTTCATAAGAAAAAATTAGAGAAAATATATTAATTCATGAAAACTTGGCTTATTAGGCAAATCGGGCCTTTCATAGTAGGCTGAGAAGTGTGTTACGCCATATATATATATTAGAGTCATTTATTTTTTTATAATAAGCTAAACGAAACCTGTCAATGTTCAACAATTCCCGGCCACTTATTAAAAAAAATGGGGGGAATATTTGAACTCGGCTCAAACACCTCCAGCTCGGATGGAGCAGTGGTGGTTAAAACATGGTTCTGCTAGCTGGTGGTTACAGTAAACCAGAGTGATAGTTGAAACTTGGCATAATTTGAACACCCCTCAAATCATCACTCGGAGCCCCGGAGTTGGCGTCGGAGGTGGTTGAGGCGGTGGAGGTGGTAGTGGTAGTGCATTGGCAGTGGCAGTGGCAGTGTTGGGTGTGGTGTTACCACTTGTAGTCGTGGTGTTACCACTTGTAGTCGTGGTGTACCACTTGTAGTCTTGGTGTCACCACTTGTAGTCGTGGTGTCACCACTTGTAGTCGTGGTGTCACCACTTGTAGTCGTGGTGTCACCACTTGTAGTCGTGGTGTCACCACTGTAGTCGTGGTGTCACCACTTGTAGTCGTGGTGTCACCACTGTAGTCGTGGTGTCACCACTTGTAGTCGTGGTGTCACCACTTGTAGTCGTGGTGTCACCACTTGTAGTCGTGGTGTCACCACTTGTAGTCGTGGTGTCACCACTTGTAGTCATGGTGTCACCACTTGTAGTTGTGGTGTCACCACTTGTAGTCGTGGTACTGACATCTTCGGATTGTGGAGAGATGGTGTCGCTGTTGGTGGATTTGATTCTCATCCACATTAAAAATAAAATAATAAGTAAACATATACCAACAACAAATATATAAATGTTCATTTTTTTTATAATAATCAAAATAAAAAAAATATTAGAGGGTTCACTGGGAAGTCTGTAAAAGAAAAGAAAAACCCATTTTCTTAACAATTAACTTAAAATTAATTAAAGTATAATTTGTAATTCATAAAAAAACAACTAAGTATTTTTGGCAATTCTATAATTGAAAAGTTCTAATTATAATATAAATTACCATATACATCCTTGTGTTTAGGTGGGGTATACAAATTTACATACTGATTAAATGACATTGAATCACACAAATCTTGTGGTATATGATGTACATTAGGAGGTTCTATTTGGAAGTTGGGGATGGATGTATCTGCTTTTATAGTTTTATCAACAACTTGAAGATATTCAGAAGGATCTCGTATTTGTACTAAATAATTAGGTTGAAGAGTTGTGATGTTGTTTCCCTGTGTTACTTCAAATTTCCTAAATACACCAACACTGCGATTCATAATATTTGGTAAATGGACAATGGTATTTTTTAATACTAACATCTCATTAGAACATAGGCTCTTAAGAGTAACAAAACCAATTTGATTTGAATATACTATATTAGGCGATGCTATTTCAAGAATATTTGTGCCATTTTCGGGATAGTCTGAAAATATATCTATACCATTGGGTTTTTCACCTGCAAGATTCTGATTGATATCGAGTATTTTTGAGGGAGACATTCCAATGGCAATATCAAAAATCGAATAATTAACCTTATCTATATCAACAGGTATATTCAGGTCATCTTTAAACTCTGAAAAGTAATTTTTCAAATTGTCTATATTTGCTTTTAAATTTTTACGAAACATTTCAGAATCGTTAATATGTTTCTCCATAGCACTATCAGCAAGATCGCGAGGGGTGGTATTATTTAGGTCAGGAAAACTGTCTGGTTTAATAGGATCTCCAGGTTTGAGATTTGTATTAGGTGTCATGGTATGTGCTGTATTTACAAATCGTTTATGAGGTGGATATTTAGTTCCCTCTTTAAGTCCTCGTTTCAATTTTTCACAGGCTGTAGTTGGTTTAGGTTCAGTACTGTCAGTAAACACAGCCTTCCCTTTATTATTAATGATGAGAATATTATGTGGAGTAGTGATACACTCATTATTGAGAGGAGGATATTGTTTAAGGTCTTCCGGATTATTCGAGAGGGCAATCGCTATGGCTAGAAAATCATGTATTCGATGTGTGGACAAGGGTTCATGACAAGCAAAATTGGTTCGATTCGTATATAATCTACTTCCATCATTATCTGTTATAGTTTTCGCTTGTAAACGTCGCTGTGATTGAATTAGTTGAGGATAATATATGTGTAAAACAGAATTTACATCAAAGATTTTTAGTAAAACGAAATTTTCTTCACCTTTACCTACTTTAACAAATTTAGAAGGTGGAGAAGTTATTAATTTAGTTTTGTCACTTGGTACAGGATCGCCTTTGTAATAACCATTATCAAGAGAAGCAGGGAGAGCCTTCATAAACTTCTTATAAATTTCCATTTGGTCTTGAATGTTATTATTAACACAAGGAACAGTTTCGTCTGTATCAACCCAAATTACTTTAACTCCCTGATCTATGAGATTAGGTGGCATAGCTAACATCTGTAAAAAGATTTTTGAATCAGGGATTAGAATATTACCTGGATGAAAAGATATATTCATAGCATTTTGCATGTTAGGATAGACATTTTGATTAACATTATAACTGGTTAAGACATGAGTCATTGGTCCTAAATTATAAGTTTTGTGAGGTCCAGTTTTGTTGGAACAAGATGAGTCTTTAAAATCTTTCACTACGTCTGTTGATAACAAACCCATTTTTAGATATAAACAGGGTGGACATATAGCAGACAAACTTTTATAAATATTATGTACTGGTTTTTCCCGTGCTTTTCTATACAAATCTTCAATTTGTTGTAAATGATAATCTTTTTCTTCATATTTTAGGTCAGGAAATAAAGCGTGAATACAAACACATTTAGAAGAATTACCTATCATATTTAACTGTTGACCCAAAGCTTTTATGAAAGAAGCACGTTGGTTAGGGTCAGTGATATATCTAGTTATATCTTGAATTTTTGAAAGAACATCAGATATTTCTGGATTAACTTTTGGATTGGCCATTATTGATGTCATAGATGAATTCGGAGTTAGACCAATCCTGATTGTTGTGTTATGGTGTTTGTTTGTTGTTGTTGTTGTGGTGGTGGTGGTGGGTTTGATTGTGGTGGGTTTGATGATGATTGTACAGGATTGGTTGTATTTGGAATCCCTACAGAAACACTCATATTTTCCTTTATTTTTTATAAACTAAAATAAAAAGGTAAATAAATGTCTTCATCTTTACCTCAATCACTGACATCATCACTTTCAATAAATAATCCCATAGTTAATTCTGATGTCATAAATATCATTTCTAAAATTAATGATGATACAACCCAACATAATTTACTTATGAGGATGTTTGGAGAACAAATAAATATGATAGGTAATCAATGTATTTGTAAACATGCAATTTACCTAATGTAAAAACAGAAGATAAGGATTATTATTTACTTCAACTTGAACAACTCTATCTGAAAGCCCAAGAAAAATTGTCCAAATCCAATACTTATATAAGTTTATCTGCCATATGCCAACCATGTTTATATGTGAAAATGGGTTTAATCTTTCGGGAAACTTTAAATGATTTTCATTATAATGAGATGTGTCATAATAACATTGGAATACACATATAATTTAGGATATTTCTGGCATGCTCTATCTAGCTTTG
>WNGS01007949.1:52961-67066 GCA_020271785.1 Procambarus virginalis
ATAATGTTCATAAAATCATTTCGCGTCATCAATATTTTCTTTGCTTTGCATAAATGTTTGACATTTTTCTGAAAAACATCCAGAGCATATGATCATCATCCAATCCGATAATAGTTGGGAATCCTCTAATGGTTGAAGGTTCATGATATTTACAGATATTAAATAAGTCAAAAACTTCACCCATACTTGATAAAATATATGACGTTGGTGAGTTCGACATATCATAAATATTATTTCTGTGGAAAACTGCATATGGTAAGTAAGTGCAATCCATTTCGTTTAAAGGTGTTTGCAGTGGAAATTTTTGAGAACCAAAAATGCTATAATTGGTAGTAATATCTACGAGGGTAGGTAAGAGTGTTTGCATGAATTAGACTTAGGGCAAAATCATAATATGAAAGAGTTAGGTGGGGTATTTCAAGATGAAACCCTTGAGTAAACGTTTGTGATTTACCTAAAATATAATTGGTAGCCAGTCTAGACCTAAATAATTAACAATATGAGAATAAGTTCATATATGACATTATTTTGTATTATAATAAATCTGTCCCATCAACAATGGATGTTGTTAATTGTAAGGATGACCCTGATTGTTTAGAGTTAGATATTCTAGGTACTCAGCTGTCGATAAACGAAATGATTCAAGAGTACCATTTTTTTTAAATCAACATCTAAGATAAAATGAATATAATCTAAACTAGGTAGACGTATGACATGGGAACCACTTATAGTGTTTGTCTCCCAAAATCTACGATATAAATGATGAACTGTTCCATTTGTTAATAATCAAATCAATTTCTCTTTTTCCACACATATCTGTTAGTGATCCAAAACCATATAAACTCGTTTTTTTTTTTTTGATGAAGTACAACTTATAGTTTGAAGATCGCGAGTTATTTTATTAAAGTCCCAGTATTGGGATTGAGATGTGAGTCTTGATAAGTTCGTTTTAGAGGATCATAATTTTGAATAAGTGGATGAGAATAATATCGATTGTTCATTTTAAAGAGCAACATAATGAGATTGTAGTATACTTATAGATGAGGATTTTTTTTTTTTAATAATAATAATAATAATTATTTACTTTAAAATAATACATGCCTGCCTATCTTTAGCTAATAGGGAAGCTTTTGTGAGATGTTGGTCGAAAGGAATTTTTGTATTGACATTGCTCACCGATATAGAGTCCATTATCCATACAAGCACATATGGTGGCTATTAAATTAGTATCCCCAACATAATATAGGAAATCCTCCATTTAAACATTTGTGATCCGTTTCATAATTACAAACACTATTAATGCAAGTAACTCCTAAAGAAGAAGAGCATAATGTTTGACAGTCTTCATTTTTCTGGCATGCTATATTGTTAATAGTACAATCCATCTCTCTTGTAATCTTTTCATATGGAGGGTGTGACATTAATATTAAATTAGAGTCTTTCTTTGATTATTACTTATATTTTTCTTATAAATATAATTTAATATTATTGAATAAAGAATTAAACTTATAAATATAATATAAACTTTCATTATTTTTTTCTGACTGCAGATAGTAGATAAAAATACATTCGCCAATTGAACAAGACACTTTCAATTACTAATTTGAGTATGTTAATAGGTGGGCGTTGTTTTTTTGTACTTAGTTTTCGATCATGGATAATAGCTCGTTCTAAATTCCCCATGATAGATGTTGGAAATGGCATTAATTTGACAATATATAATTGGCTAAAAGGCGTGTCAAACGACCATTTCCATCTGAAAAAGGATGGAGAGTAAGCATTTCTAGGATAAACCATGAAATTAATTTAAAAATCCATTCAAATTCTTCCTCTGGCCCTAAAAATGTAAATATTTTTTGGGTCAATGTAGAGTTGTAATTGTCCAAAATAGCCAAAATACGATTTTCTCCATCCTGAATTGAATGGATATGTGGATATATATACACACCCTTGACACTATTACTAATCTTTGTACAGCGTATATTGGTACTTACATAACCACATTTTTCGGGTGATAACAAACCTCTCATTAATGTTTTGTGTAAATTTAAAACACAGGATTCAAGATCAATTAAACCTAATAGAGTGTACATATCCTTATCTCCTACTATCTCTTCCTTAATCTTTTTATGACCTCTAATGAAATTTAAATATTCTATTGCTCTTAGTAAGTTTTTAACCTCTCTAACTTTCCGAATAGTGATTAGAGTTTTCTTCTGGTTGTGTGACCAAATCCCAATATTTTCATTTTTCATTAAATTAATTAAAAAACCATATTAACCTAAATATATTTGTTTAAATTTATAAATTTCAGATACTTTATTTTTTAAGTTTTGGCTTAATTCATATGAAAAAACCATTGTAAACAATATATTATCTTTATGATAAACGAATAAAATAAAAAGTGACACCTTTTTTTCTTTGTTTTAGGATTCGAATCTAGTAGTGAGTTGGTTGGAGCTGTAGCTATCTATTGTGCAGTGTTCTCGCAGAGTAAATCCATCAACGCCAGCTGTATACACACCATGATTCTCCACCCTGGGGGTTTCTTCTGCCTTATTGTTTTCAATGGCTCCAACTAAGACCAACGTGAATCGTCGAGATCCTCTCCCTAAGGAGGCGCCCACTACTTTTACTTCAAACCAGAACATATATAATAGTCTCCCTAAATATTTTATAATAAAGGGGACTCATCTGTATTCTGGTATAAGAAAACTGACTTATGTCCAAGAATACCATAAGAGAATAAACAAATTTATCTTGTCACCCTATTCAGAATTGGAAAATAAAACAAAATATAAAATATGGATAATTAATGATCAGTTGGAAAAATTATGCACATTTTCTTACATTGATAATAACAATGGTTGTTACATTTGTATAAAATGTAATGCCATGTATATATCATTCCAGAAAATAATAGATCATGAGTGTAAGAGAGCATCATTTGAAATACTTCGATCTACATTAAATAAAATTAATGATATATTATATATAATAAAAGCAATGAAAAAAAAGCATGATAATGATGATGATGATGATGATGATGATGATGATGATGATGGTTGTGGTAAATCTTTTGGAGAGTCTTTTGAAGATTTATCCTTTTTGTTAAAAAACAAGTATGAAAATGTTAGGGATGGAATATTAAGAAATAAACAAATTTTCATAAACGAAGGGTTTAGATTGAAGAATGATATCATTCCAATTATGGAATGTAACTGCTGTGAAGTAAAATTTCCACTTCCAAAGTATGGAGATGATATACTAAAGATAATCGAGTTACATAAGAATGAAGTGAAACCCAACTGTTCTCCAAAGAATATGAATTTGTCAGAATCTTTTAAACTAATACTGACACATTTAAATCACATAATTAATAACCAATCTCTGTACAAGAATTGTAATATAAATAAGAATTCATTATCTAGAATTATCCTACAAAAAATCATTTCATCTGGATTTATACATCAAGATAAACGGGAAGTTTTAGAAGACTACTTTTTAGGTAGGACAATTTGGGATTTATTCTCAAAAGAAGAACAACAAGAGATTCCAAAAAATGATGGTTTCCCCAGTAATAAAGATTAGAAAAAAAAATCCAACAAGCCCATCATCATCATATCAAATTGTATCAGGAGAGGATATAATAAAAAAAAAAAAACTTCCGAGGCTAAAACAACTACTAACATTACTGAATCAGCAACTACATCATTATTATCCCTAGAGACAAATAATGATAATGATAATAAGGATAATGAAGATGATAGAAAAAGAAGAACCAGCAGTAGTAACAGCAGCACCAGCAGCACTGACAGCAACAGCAGCAGCAGCGGCAGCAGCACCAACAGCACTGACAGCAACAGCAGCGGCAGCGGCAGCAGCACCACCAGTACCAGCGGCAGCAACAGCAGCAGCAACAGTAGTAATAATAGCAGAAGTAGAAGTGGCAACAGTAGTAATAATAGCAGAAGTAGAAGTGGCAACAGTAGTAATAATAGCAGAAGTAGAAGTGGCAACAGAAGAGGCATTAGTAGCAGCAGAGGCATTAGTAGAAGAAGAGGCATTAGCAGCAGAAGAGGCAGCAGCAGTAGTAGTAGTATTAATAATAAGAATAATGATGATGGCGGTGGCAGTAGTGGTGGTGATAACAGTGAAGAAGATAATAATGAAAATGATACAGACAATAAGGAAGAATTAGGGACAAACAAAGATAAATCTACTACTACTACCACCACTGCCACTAGTACCACCACCATCGCCACCAATACTACTACCCTGACTACCATCGTTGCCACTACTGTTGCTGCACCTGCTGCTTTGGAATTTGATGAAGAAGAATCAGTTTTGGAAAATAAGGTGAAGAAGAATACAACAACATTAAAAAGAATTGCAAACAAAACTCAGGAAAATGGAGTTCATCATATACAACAACAACAACAACACCACCACACCAACAACAACAGCAACAGCAACACAACAACAACAACAACAACAACAACAACAACAACAACAACATGGAGAAGAATATATTTTTGGTCAAATTCCTGATTTGATGGATGTCGTCATGTCCTCAGAAACTAACACCACAAGAGGAGGAGGACCATCTACTTCAAGCTCCAATTATCAACTAATATCAGAAACCACCAATTTACCAGCAACCAATTTGAAGTGTAATTATCATCAACCTAACATGCAAATTGAAGAAGAAGAAAAAAAAGAAGAAGAAAAAAAGAAACAGATTTGAATTTTATAATTGAAAAATATTGTAAAACAAGTGAATCAATTAATAATGATTATCAACAACTAATGGTGTCGTTTCCTGAAAATACAATATCAAGTTCAGGTTGGAATGAAGATGCATATGTTCAACAACAACAACAACAACAATTATTGGTACCTGAAGATCAACAGCTTTCAAATACATGCTACAATGTACCTCTGGTAAATGATAATGTAAATTTACATTCATTGACATTCCTTGATCCAACAGTGTCACTATCTATCTCAAATCCATTACCCACTTTGGATTCATCACATCAACAACAACCACAACATTCTGGATCCACATCTGGAAATCCATCATCAACTTTGGATTTATTGACATTCTTTGATCCAATATCTATCTCAGGAGCAGGATCCACATCTGGAAATCCATTACCCACTTTGGATTCATCACATCAACAACAACCACAACCACAACAACAACAACAACAACAATTATTGGTATCGAAAGATCAACAGCTTTCAAATACAAATACATGCTACAATGCACTTTCGGTAGATGATGATGTAAATTTAAAGCATGAACATTCATTACCATTCCATGTACCAACAGTGTCGCCATCTATCTCAGGAGCAGGATCCACATCTGGAAATCCATCATCCACTTTGGATTTACAACAACAACAACAACAACAACAATTATTATTGGTATCGAAAGATCAACACAATGCACTTCCGGTAGATGATCATTCATTGCCATTCCTTGTACCAACTGTGTTACCATCTATCTCAGGAAACCCATCATCCACTTTGGGAGATGACAAAATAACAAGGAAGCGGAAAAAAAAAGAAAGGAAGACGAAAAAGAAGGAAGAAAAGAAGAAAAAGAAGGAAGAAAAGAAGAAAAAGAAGGAAGAGAAGAAGAAAAATGATGAAGCCCACATTATAAAAAGGATGCAGTTCCTTTTCTTTAAAAACATCCAACAATCATTCACCACCATCTTATCTGAAGAACCTAAAACCCCATTGGCTTTGTCAGTCTCCTCATCATCATCATCATCATTATCATCATCATCATCATCATCATCATCATCATCATCATCATCATCATCAAAAAAAAAAAAAAAAAAAGTTGTTAAACTTAGTTGATTGTTAAATTTATAGGCATGGATGCATTGTGCTGTTAAACCATTTACTGTATATATATATTTTTAGTACAAATTAACAAATTTATAGTAATGTATCTGCTGAAGCTCAAGTGCAACTATAATAGTATGAAATATTTTTACCATATGCAGCAAAAATAGAACATATAGTCCTTCGAATGTAGAGGCTGGAGCTAGAGTGGGCCTTGGGAGCCGCAGGAGAAAGTGGATAAACGGCTGAGGAAATCAACACTCACTGTGAGAGGTTGACATGTCAATCCCCATCGTTTCTCAAAGTTTTTATGATAAGTTGATAATCACTAAACTGTAGTTGATAAAATTGTTTTGGTCACTAACACAAAATGGTGAATATGATAAACACACCAGTTTGATAGTTTGGAAAGAATGAATTTCTTCTGTTCATTAAATAAAGTGTTTCTTTATTGAAATTTGTTTCTCTAGTCTTCCTCCCTTTATTGCCAATATTTTCCCCAAAAGGGGAATTCTTTAATTTTATATACTTTGGTCGATAAAAGGCCCGGGGATTTTATATACTCTGATATATAAAACGTCAAAAAAGTATATAAAATTATCAATTGCATATAAAATTAAAGGTTCCACCATAATAAAGTCATCCAAGACTCTTCTTAGAAATTAGAAGAAGTATTATCATGAGGAGTAAGAGGTTGTGTGAGTGAATCGAAAAATCATCACAGCTTTTAAGCTACACCCCCCCCCCAAAAAATATATATATAAATACCAGGAAAGCACCAGTATCTGACTCTTTATCCACTCTGTGCTATGCTCCTCACGACGCCTGGGTTGGCCTCCTAAACACTATAGTGCACTGAGAGCATGGATGATGAGACGTTCCTCTTCAGTGAGAGCGTAGGCGAAGGCCGCCCCGACAAAATTTGCGATCAGATCAGCGACGCAGTGCTTGATGTCCATCTTAGCCAGGACCCTGACGCTAAAGTTGATTGTGAAACGTGTACCAAAACTGGCATGATCCTGATCTGTGGGGAGATTACGTCCAAGGCCCAAGTTGATTATCAACAAATTGTGCTTAATATTGTTAAGAAAATTGGTTTGGGATTTGACTACAAAACCTGCAATATTCTTCTGGTCCTAGAGCAACAGAGTGCAGAGATTGCTAATGGTGTACACATTGGTGGTTCAGGGGACCAGGGACTGATATTTTATGCTACTGATGAGACAGATGAGTTCATGCCCTTAACTATTATGCTGGCACACCATCTCAATCAGAAGAAGATTGCAGAGCTGCGAAGAGACGGCCAGTATGCCTTTGATCAAGGAGCTGTTATTCCGCTCACTGTTGTCTCTTCTGTACAGCACTCGGAACAAATTACTGTTGAAGGTTTGCGTGACGAGGTTCAGGTATCTTGCGCTATTGGTATTGTGCACCCCATAAGCATCAGCATCATCCACTTTGGCACCTCACAGTACACATCAAAGCAGCTTCTGAAGATTGTTAACGACAACTTTGATCTACGACTAGGACGGCTTAAAGAGACCAATCTACAGTGACACTTCATGTTATGGACATTTTGGACGGCAACAGTTCTCTTGGGAGCAGCCCAAGAAATTAACCATCCCTGAATTTTAGAGCCACGAAGTTAGTTAGCCATTGTAAAGTTTTCCTTGCAGAACTGGCAGTCAATGTAGGTAGGTGGATTTCACAATATACAATATATTTTTGTGGTTATATATTGTTACATTAGCAATAAACGACATTTTGACAATTACAATAAAATTATTTGGTTTTCTGTAACGTAAGTTGAGTTTTATTTCTAAACACCTCAATTTTTACAGTGTAAAATATAAAGCTCCATGTCTTTGCCCACACACACCACGCCCAATTCAGATGCACTTGTGGCCAAGTCTTCCAACAAAAAAGAATATGAATCATTTAGTTTATTTTAAAATGATTATAAACCATTAAAACCATTCATTATTCTTTATGAACATAATTCCATCTGCTGTATGTGTGGACATTTGTAGGTTTTCTCTATTACTGATTCTCTCCCGCAACCACCACCACCTCTTCTTTGTTCATAATGATTGAGATAACGCCGATGATGTTCCCTGATAATACTTCTAATTTCTAGAAGAGTCTTGGGTATGAAGTATTCAATATGGTCTCCCTCAGCGCCTTCAGCCGCCAACACATCTGCGCGTTCATTTCCATATATTCCAACATGGGAGGGAATCCACATGAACTTGAAAACTCTTCCCTGGTTAGTCAGTACCCTCACAGCTCTCTTAATTTCAGCGACTATTGCAAGATTCTCACCCTGATCTTTATTTAAGCTTTGCAATGCTGCTCTCGAATCGGTGCAAATCACTGCACCAATAGTATTCTGTTCAATAATATACCTTAACGCCATAGCAATGGCAGTTAACTCTGCTTGTGTTGAAGAAGTATAATTCTCAATGCGCACTTTTTTCTCATTTTTGTGTTGAAAAAATACATCATCCTTCTTAATTACTGTGTATGCTGCACCAGCCCGGCCATTAATAGGATTTGATGACCCATCAGTGATTGAGCTCCTCTTTCTTCCCCTTGTTAGAGCCGACAGTGACGCCAAGGTATCGATAGTGGTCAACCCATTCAAGTGTTTCACCATTTATTTGTAGTTCTTCATTTTCTCTCCGCTTATCATGAGACAATGCTTTTGTCTTGTTTGTAGAGAGAGTGAAACCTAGCGCAATACATTTCCTTCCAAGGAGTTCAATGGCCTGTTTTATTTTATCAAAGGTGGGAGCTTGTATTAGGATATCACCTGCATATCCCACTTGTTGTGTTCCTTCCGGAAAATCAATATTTGCAATGGCGTTCATAAGTACATTGAATAGTGTAGGGCTTAAGACTCCGCCTTGGGGGGTCCCGAGTTTCATATTCATTGTTCTGGAGACTGCTCCATTGAAGCAAACCTTAGCTTTCCTTCCTCCTGTGAGATAGTCTTCAATCCATTTCAAGAGCTTCCCCTTGACACCCAAACATGCAAGTTCGTCCAAGATTGCAATTCCTTGGGCTTTGTCGGAAGCTCCTTTGATGTCAACAAAGACAGAGTACCTAGCCGTGTCATTAACCAGGTAATTAACTATACAATTGGCTGTGCTCCGTCCTTTGACATATCCATTGACTTCTTCCCCAAACCTGCCTATTTTGTGCAACAGTCGGTTTAGGATGATTCTTTCTAGCATCTTGCAAGTACATGACACGAGACTGATGGGTCTGTAATTACCAGGGTCATTGGGTTTTGGTATGGGAACAATTATTGCGTGTTTCCATTGTGTGGGCAGCCCTCCATTTAGGAATGATTTGTTAAACAATTGTAGTAGTGGATTCCCAGACACTTCACACAGTGCATTGAGTATGTCGTAGGTGATGCCATCTTCACCAGGTGCTGTACTTTTACCCTTTTTCATAGCGCCCCTCACTTCTTGGGCTGTGATTGGTTCCCCATATTCGTCATCACAAGACAGTGCTCTTGTTATTCTAATTCTTCTGTCATCATGTCGCAGGAGCTGTTCCCTGCTGATTTCTGCAGGGATGGAGGAGGAGGATGCTACCTTACTCCACTTGTGAATTAGTTCTTCAGCTTTACTCTGTGGGTCTCTGCCTCGAGGCATTTTCTTCCGAGGGGGTCTTCGCCGAGTCGGACGGTACTGAATTCTGAGACAACTTTCAATTTGGTGATTAAGATCATCAACAAATGTATCAATATCTTCTGGGATTTGGTATTCCCTGAACCAGTCATTCATCTTGTCTATGAAGATTGGCTTCATATCTCGTCTGAGCGATAACCTTCTTTTTTTATTGGACTCATTCTTTCTCAAATTGTTCATGTTGACAGTGGTAATCAGTGTACCAGGTGGTCACAACATGAACTTTTGCACAAAGTATATAATATACTACTGACATCTGTGTCATGTGAATTGAGCAGGAGAGCATCCTCTTTTATATCCCTCTAAATATAAAATATATATAAATAAAAAATATTTATTTTAATTAATTTTCTTTTATTAATCCAATTATCCTTCTTTAATTATTGAACATTGTAATTTGTTAATTCTATCTATATTGTCTTGAATTCGAAAAATGCTTACAACATACATAAATACATACATATATCTCAAAGGAATAGATTAGTTTAGTAAAGTTACTACAAAAATGACAATATAATAGTAGTAATTAGGATACATTTGTATACAACAGGACTTTAGGACTTTTAATCTGAGCCTTATTATTATTATTTGCTGCAGTTATGTGTGCCTAGCTAGTTTGTTTCCCCTTAGAATACCACCCCCCCTGCAACAGCATTTGTAGGCTTCATGGGGCATAGATTAGACCAAGGAGTATGCTTACCTCGACAATTACAACAAAATGGAAATTTTTGTTTCTTTCTACACGTTTTAGAGTCGTGTTTATTACCACAATACTTACACCTGGAGTCGTACTGACATTTCCAAACCAAATGCCCCCAATAATAACAATTCAGGCATAATTTTTGCCTCTCTTTGTATTTTAAAACTTTTCTATAGCCTAGTCCTTGTACAAAAATTTTTCAGGAGCCTCACCTTTTATTAAAGCTATAACCTGACTTTGTTTATTATAATTAACAATGTTTCTCTTTACCCAAACAATACTATTATGGTAAAGTAGATAATCTTCATCCAAGGAAGTTGGAATTTTGAAAATTATGACTTTTGTGAAAATACCTTCTTTTGGAACAACCATCACAATATTCTGAAAGCCATCTGTAGTTAGATGTTTAACGGCCTCTTCTGTTCCAACTGTGATGTATGGTTGATAAAGACCCTCCTTGAATAGTGGTTTATAATCAAAATACTCCATAGCTAAACGTACAGTCCACCCCACCTTTTCACTGAAGTTCAGTAGGCATGTTTTAGGAAATAACAACCGCCTCCTATAAACCTGTGTGTCTTGTATGGTGATTGGTAGAGGTTCACCTTGTCTGACATCCTCATTATCATACTCTTCAGTACAAGAATGACTGTCATTTAGGCAGACTGCCTCAGTCATTTCTTCAACACACAAGGTACTCACTTTAATCGTCGAAAATCACCTTTGACTACTACTACTACTACTACTAATAATAATAATAATAATAAATAATTTCTGTTGATCTCAAAAACCGATATGTGGCACAGGGGCATTTGGTATTCTCAATGTCCTACTTTCCTCTTAACAAATTAGGAATAAATATTCGTTCACAAATTAGTTGTGAAATTCGATCTCTCTTTTTTACATTAAAATTTACTTTTGAATGATTGAAGAGAACCACTGTAACATTTCCGCTGAAGTCACTATCAATGACACCACCTCCAACATCAATATGGTTTTAAAGAGCAAGACCATGGAGCTATTCTTCATAATAACCTTCTGGTACTTTTCCTTGAATGTCTATCTTGATTACACCTTTTCCTTGTGCTGGCACAGTAACATTGTAGGCACTGAAGCAAAAGGTAGATTGTCAATAAAAATACATTAAAATATAAATGGCAATTAAATTATATTTAAATATAAATAAGTTATAAATTTAAAAAAACAACTTAAATTCCAACTATACCTGTACAAGTCATATCCAGCAGCCAGCGTAGATCCTTGTGTGGGGATAAAGGAGTTTTTTAGTTAATTTTTTGAACCTTAACAAGTTTACGTACTGTTTTTCTGACATGAGATAAGCCAAAAAAAAATGTGGTGGTAATAGAAAAGAAGTTCGGGTAGAAGAAACATATATCTGTGTTTACTCTCACTCTGACAGAATGAATAATCTCATTAATATTTCTACTCCTTTTATATGTTCCTTGACGTGCCAGTTACCATCAAGATCTCAATTACAAGACCTAATATCAAAATATTCTTCTTCTAGATTGCTCTATATAGTGTAATATGTGGATAAATATTTATACTTGCAGAATTGCTTAATATTTTTGTTTGTGTAATGCTTTCATCAATATGACCACACCGTATAGCAGTGGCTTTAACTTTCAAAGGATTAATTGCAATCATAGCTACTCGTGGTCCTGATAATTTAATCTTATATCATTGTTCCCTTCATGCATATTATTATTATTATTATTATTTGATATATAATTTTCCAGAATTTTAAGATTATTTTTGTTAGCATCGCTCCTTTTTAATCGATAATATTCCATTAAAACTGTTAAATTTTCTTGAGAAAGTGAATGGTTACGATCTTTCAAAATTTTAACCACCTTGTTGTGGAGTAGTGTAGCATTTACTTTGCGTATAGCTAGATGTAAAAAACAATTAATAAATATTTCACCAGTTGTAAAGATTGCCATATTTCCTAAATGATTAATATCCTGGTTTATATAGGAAGAGAGAAAAGGCCATTTTTTAATCTTTGATTCTTCATAAATAATAACTGCTTTTTCTTTCCTGCTAAAATGAGGACGTCGACGATCTGGCCATATTATCGACTTGATGGAACATACAGATTCACTCACAATGAAATTGCCTGGATAAACGTCAAAGGGGAAGTTCTCGCAAATAAGACATTTAAATGGGAAATGTGTATTTGGGGGGATTAGATGATTACTTTGCCAGCACTTCCATTGTTTATAATCAATAGGTCTCTCTGGATCTTCTACCAACATTTGCCACATTTGACCACTTTTCATTACAGGCACTGCAAAATTATACTTGGCATAATCTGCTAGTCGCTTGTCATTATCCCATTCAGGAGTTGTAGTCCTACCCTAGTACCAATTTCCGATCTAGATAATATTTTATAAATTGACATTCATCACTTTTGGATTTTAGTAGATATGGTTGATTACTCAGATGAAATGTTATGCCAGGGTAAATTTTAAATAACTTTTCAAAACTATCATTTTCAATTTGAAGCTTATTGTAGAGACTATGTCTAAGAAATAATTCTAATTCAGCATCAGCTGCATCAATTATCGAACATTTAGGACAGGGTTTAAGGTTCCCACCAGGTAAAGCCCATTGTCGATGCCGAGAATTGAAAATACCTCTTGTATTAATCATTATTATATAATAATTATATGGAAATAAATGTATTTATATTTTAGCTAATAAAAAAAATATATATGTGTATAATTATATAGAATATTATTACTGTACGTATCTTTTATTCCTGAATTGAAATACATAGTAAATAGATTTTGTTGGGATTTTGATTAGAATAAAAGTCTTAAAACGTAAATAAAATAAAATATACGATCCTATAAACAATTTATTCGTCATGATTTGAAATATCAATGAGCCATCCTGCTATTATTTACTAAGGATAGGTTTAATCAAAAATATAGTTAGCAAAATAATTATTCCAAAATCCAATTATTTTCCCAAAGACTTACCAAAAATAGAATAAAAATTGTTATTATTAATATTTTTTCCATCTGATAATTTATGTATGAAGTTATTTTCTTTTGTTTTAATGATCTTATTTCTGTTTTAAAAGAAGGACTTTCATTTCCTATTACAGTATTTTCATGATCAGTTATAATTTCAGTCTCTAATAGATTCTCATTATCTCTCGATGGTGATGAAGATTGTGTGAGATTTTTTTTTCTTGTCGTATAGATGTTTCATCGATAAATTGGGTGGTTCCCAGCAAACATTTTTATGTTGCCACAACCTATCTGGAAAGTGTTTGAAAGGATTGGAAACGTTCGTTTTCTCGTATCAGATAGGTTTTTTTTGTGTGGAATTAAATAGGTTTCCAAAACTTACAACCAAAACCTACGAATCTAACACATTAGAAACGTTGTGACAACTTTACAATCCTAACATGAATCATTCATAATCCATTCATATACCGATATGAATCTCTTACGAAAGCTTTGAACCTAATCTGAAGCTCTTATTAAAATCTTTGTCTTTAAAGATAAAATCTTGAAATTTAATTATATTATTTTCAATGTAAATATTACTACAAATTTAAGGGTAAAAACAATAAAATAATTTATATTTCTTTTATTATTTACATAACAAATCAGCAAAAATACAAAACTATATTTTATATAATATTTATATATAAATATATATATATTATAAATATATATATATATATAATATATATATACACAAATATATATATATACACAAATATATATATATATATACAAATATATAAATATATATCAATATATATATATATATATATACACAAATATATATATATATATATA
>WNGS01007950.1:9156-21058 GCA_020271785.1 Procambarus virginalis
AAATGCCAAGGAATGTCTTTATTTTATTTTGTTTCTAGATTAAGTAAAGTGCATTTTTTATATTTTGTGTTTTCGTGTATCTTACCTTACCCACGATTATCAGACAAGCAGTCACTCTTTTTTTTCCTTTTTTTTTATAACTTAAATGTATGTGGCCCAGCATTGACATCTGCTATTTGGAAGACTGCCGACCACCATTTCCAACACGTTACCGTCACATATAATTGGGGGCCTGTCCACGGAGCTTCACTCAGGTATTGGTAATTGTGGTAAGCGTACTTGGCTTTCATTTCCCTTGCTTTCATTATTTACATTAATCATTTTTTATTTTATATGGTGCTGTGTATATTGTGCATTACGGGAGTAGCATATGGTGAGTGTGAGACAACTTTGGATTACGTGGTGACTGTAGGCCGCAGTCATACTCTTAATTGGTCGTCTCCCCCTTCCGTGTTATTATCCGTGTTTAACATCTTTTGTCCCCAGATATTTCTCACATTTTTGACAGATTATCACATAGGTACCCTGGTACTGTGGTCTGTCTCCGGGTCAATAGCACCTAAGTCTGCAATCCGACTCTAGGAGGAAAAGAGGGCTTTAGATCCTCTAGCACGAACTATTATTGGCGAGTTGGGACCTCGCCGATAGTTCTCGTCACCAGTTGACACTCGCACCCCTACTCGTCGGTCAGACTGATGGTATTTACCCAAGGTAGGGAATTGGCGTTCTTTCTTTTGAGCACAAAGTTCGCTAATTCTGTAAATACCATATTCAATTTCAGTGGGTACCTTTGCTTATGTTCTATAGTGACTTGGCAAGGTATGACTACATTTTTGGACTACCTCATTTATTTTGAAGCCATTTAGTGTTTCACTTGTCTTTTAAACTCAGTTTCCACTAATTAGTAGGATTTTCTTGCCTTTATCCTCCCACAGTGAGTACCAGGTACAAGATTTCCTGCGACCTTATTCATTTACCATCTTGAATTAACTTTAATTATTAATAATTCCCCACAGGATAGGTATCAGTTGCCACGTTTCCTGTTTCTGACATTCACCATATTCTCACTGTATATTCGTGTCTCCTTTATTTTGCTATATTTTCACAATGTTTCGCCTACAAGCTTTCAAGGCAAATCCAGAAGGTGAAATAGAGAAATTGCGTCACGCTAGAAGGGTCGAATTGATAACTCTTGCACACGAGTATCAATTGGAAGTTCCACCTGGCGCCAACAAATATACCGTAAATAATATAATTTTAGATCATCTTTTGGATGAAGGGAAGATAGATTCTGATACTCATGAACAATACACTATTTCAGATAAACATGACTTGACAGCAATAAAACTCAAGTTAGAACTTGCTAAGATCGAGCGGGAGCAACAAAAGGAAGCAGCTGCAATCAGAGAACGTGAAGCTGCCATCAGAAGGGAAGAACAAGAACGCGAGCTCCAGTCAAACAAGAAGAAATCCGCCTCAAGAGCGTGAGGCAGCCCTGGCCAAGGAAGCAGCTGCCATCCGGAAGGAAGAAAGTGAAAGGGAGGCCCTACTCCTCAAAGGACAGCAAGAGAGAGGCCGCACTGAAGAAAGAAGAAAGTGAACGTGAGTTGGCCTTATACAAACAGCGACTCGAGATGCAACGTGACCACGACAAACGACAGGCAGAAACAGCTCTAAACTGTCGTGACCGAGAACTCGCGAGGGACGCTGCACACCAAGCTCAACTCCAACAAGCGGCAGCTAGTCTTCCTCCCAGTTTCAATGTCTCCCATGCAAGTAAGTTAATGCCCCCGTTCATAGAAACGGAGGTTGATGTGTTTTTCACCACTTTTGAGACCCTTGCTGATCAACTTAATTGGCCTGACGACCAATGGGCTACCCTTCTCCGAGTACATTTAACAGGTAGAGCAGCAGTCACACTCAGCACTTTGGCATCAGAAAACGACTACACCACCCTGAAGCAAGCTGTGTTGGACGCCTACCTTCTCTCCACCGAAAGCTATCGACGAAAGTTTCGTGACTACGTCAAGGCAAGTACCACCACCTTCTTAGAATTTGCTAACACCAAACGAAGATATTTCATGAAATGGCTGGAGGCAGCACATGTCTCTACTTTTTCAGAGCTTGTCAACCTCATACTGGTTGAAGAATTTTTGAGACGTGTACCTCCTCCTGTCCGCCTATACTTAGCAGACAAAGAAGAGACGGATTTGGTGAAGTGCGCGAAGTCAGCTGACACTTACAGCCTCATCCACCGGCTGACACCAGAACCTACCAGCAAGAAGTCTTGGTACAGTTACGAGAAAGCGAGCCCAGATCAAGGTACCTCTCAACTGTACTGCAGGTATTGTCGACTATATGGACACACCATTGACAAATGTGGTAAGTCCCAATCTAAAGGTAACATCGAACCTCCTAAGTCTAAACCTACTCACCCTAAGTCCGGTAAGCCTGTAATGAATGTTGGTGTTCATGCTAATGATCTCTCTCTCTTTAGCAAGCATCTATATCCAGGAACTATCTCTACCCACGGTTCAGATTCAGAGGGACGTTTTGGACTTAAGATCCTGCGGGACACAGCGGCTCTACAATCGATCGTCTTGAAATCAGCTGTGCCCAACGTCGCCTACACAGGAGAGACTGTATTCATCACTGACCTTACTGCTACAACTCCTTATCCCCTTGCCAGAGTTTACCTAGATTGTCCCTTCGTGACCGGTGAAGTCCAAGTCGCCGTCAGGGAAAAGCCTTTTCCCATGCCTGGAGTGCAACTTCTCCTGGGCAACGACTTGGCAGAAGACCAACAACCAAACAACCTGATCGTCAAGGACATATCCGAGGTAAGCAACTCTGTGTTGGATAACCCGATTTTTGAACATGTTCCAGCAAAGGTTCAAGAGAGTGATGAAGGTTCTCCTCCTGTTATGGTGACCACCCGTGCTCAAGCTGCACGACCACAGCCAGCTGACTCTACTGCTACCGCTGTCCCTCAGGACCCTTCGAAACTACCCCCTAACCTGACCGCTGTGGAGTTCCGTAAGTTACAGAGAGATGATCTTACCTTGACACCATTATTCTTTCAGGCTGAAACCCAATCCGACAGTGTTCCTGGGTTCTTTATGGAGAACGAATTACTCTATCGCAGGTATAGACCCAGTAAACTGAAGGACGAGGACGATTGGGCAGACGTTGAACAACTAGTGATTCCTACCAGCCTGCGGCCCACGATTCTACACCTGGCCCACGGCGCTTTGTCACACTACGGGTTCAACAAGACTTACCATGGAATTCGACAAGACTACTACTGGCCAGGTATGGTAAACGACGTCAAGAATCATGTCAAATTATGCCACGTGTGTCAGTTAGCCGGGAAACCGAACGTTTCCATTCCCAGAGCACCACTGATACCCATCCAGGTGCCTGAGGAACCGTTCCACAAGCTTATTATTGACTGTGTTGGTCCTTTGCCTCGGACCAGTGCAGGCAACGCCTATATCTTAACCATCCTGTGTCCTACCACCAGATTTCCGATAGCAGTTCCAGTGAAAAATATTACGGCTGCTACAGTGGTGAAGAATCTACTGAAAATCTTCACCCAGTATGGATTTCCGAGGGAGATTCAGAGCGACTGTGGCACCAACTTCACCAGTGATCTCTTCAAACGGACTCTGGAGGAGTTCAACATCAAACAGGTACTGTCCAGCCCCTATCATCCTGCTTCACAGGGTTCTCTCGAGCGTAGTCATCAAACCATCAAGGCACTCTTAAAAAAGTTTTGTAATGAGACCTCAAAGGATTGGGATAGGCAAATTGATCTCATCATGTGTATTTTCAGAAGTCTTCCCAACGAGTCACTAGGAGTATCTCCTTATGAGATGCTCTACGGACGTAAGTGCCGTACACCTCTCAAGGCTTTCAAGGATTCTCTACGTGATGCCACCTTCAGTGAGCATCAGAATGTGCCCCAGTATCTTCAAAACCTCCGACACATTCTAGAGAGGGTCCATTCCTTTGCCAGCAACAACCTACAGAAAGCCCAGGAGAGGATGAAGACTCGTTACGACCAGCACTGTAAAGTAAGGAAGTTTAAACCAGGAGACTTAGTGCTTGCCTATTTCCCTATCCCAGGTTCTCCTTTACAGAACAGGTTCTCAGGACCCTACCGTGTTAAGGAGTGCCGGAACAACTTCAACTACGTTCTCGAGACCCCCGATAGGCGGCGGAAGACCCAGCTGTGCCACATCAATTTACTCAAGCCCTACCATGGGGTTCCTCCCACTGTGTTAACCAATTTCACCTCATTTACAGGTCCATACAGCCACAGTGAGACCTTCCCTGCTGCTCCTTCCGAAAGCACTGACACTGAGACAGCGCTTTCTAATTCGGAAATCCTTACTGACTTTTATAATCACCTTCAGGACAGTAATTGTGCTCCTTTATCATATTCTAATACTTCTCTCGCATCGCCAGATATCATCAAGTCTCCCATCCTCCATAGCGACGCCAGTGGTACCGGCAACGTGGGTGACCTAGTACAACAAGGCGACGAGACTCTACATACCAACTACCATAAACGACACCACGAGCAACAAGGAGCTACTCGTCGTCCTGAACAGGCAACAATTTGCTCCATACCAGCAAAGTACTCAGTCCACCACCATCTACATGGACCACAACCATCTTCATTTCCTACAGACAGCCCAACTCAACCATCGACTACTTCTATAATGGACTGGCCAGCTACATCATTTCAGCCTGGAGATTGCTACACCCAGAAGTCTGACTACATCATATCAGACGTCCTCTCCAGCATCACTGAGGTAGAGGCAACTCCACCTCCCACTCTACCTCCCGAGAACGTGACTACCAGAACCGCAGGCTTCGGGGGAGAGTTGTGACAATAATCTCTTCCCAGAGATTGAGCCTGCTATTTCCTTACTTCATCCCGTTCTCTACAATATGCAAGATACGTGTTATAGTGGCTTGGATGGACGCGGATGTAAGAAGAATTTGCAAGACGTGTTTCCCGTGCCAGAGAGCGGGAAAGAACGTCCCTGCCATCCCGAAAGGACCTTTGGTTCCAGTTCCGGCGTTCGGCCAGGCGTTTGAACGCCTAATAATCGACGTCGTGGGACCACTACCTAAGACCAAAAAAGGGAATAATTACTTATTGACTATCATGTGTGCTTCGACGAGATTTCCAGAGGCGATCCCAGTGCGGAAGGTGACATCGAGATGCGTCATGGGACACCTTCAGCGGTTCTTTGCTTGGGTAGGTGTGCCCAAGGAGATCCAGTCCGACTGTGGAAGCGTTTTCCAGTCGAAGTGGTTTAGGCAAGCTATGGCAAGCTGGGGAATTGTCCAACTACGATCGTCTCCTTATAGACCTCAATCGCAGGGAGCGATTGAGAGGTTCCATTCCACTCTGAAGACCATCTTAAGGGTGTATTGTGCAGAACAAGGAGCGGAATGGGATGAGGCTGTCTGTCCAGCCCTGTTTGCGATCCGAGATGCTATTGTTGAGTCTCTGGGATTCTCCCCATTCCAGCTAGTGTTTGGACACGAGGTAAGGAGCCCGTTATCGATGCTGAAGGAGCAGTTGACGGCGGGGAAAACATTAGTGACAGTGGAAGAGTATGTGCGGAGATTCCACGAGCGGTTGAAAACGGCGAAGGAGCTGGCTGCTGATCACCTGAAGACAGCTGAAGAGAAGATGTCGATCTGGTACGACAAGAAGGCTGTCCCGAGGGAGTTCGAGGCAGGAGCCAGAGTGATGATGTTGCTACCTGGGAGAGGTAGAGTGACGGAATCACGCTTTGGTGGTCCATACTCGGTTGTTCGCTGTGTGGGTCCTGTAAGCTATGAGATCAGTAAGCCGAATCGCCCTAACAAGACACAGGTAAGTCGTATCAATCGTTTGAAGCCATACTTCCCAGAGGAGCAAGAGAGTTCGGGAGTGAAGGGAGCAACACCGTCCCAGGAAGGGAAATTGGCTCTGTGTATGGAGATGAGCCAAGTGTTGCCAGCAGAGGAAAGAAAGTGGGCCCGTGCCGATGGTACACGCCTGTCAAACACAGAGAGTTTGGTACATCTAGAAGAGAGGCTGCGTCATCTGGATAAATGGAAAAGGAGAGATCTAGTGACGCTGATACGAGGGAACAAGTCGCTCTTCACGGATGTGCCCCGACGGCACAAGAGTGTGGTGCACGAAGTGGACGTGCGCGGAGGAAAGCCAATCAAGCAGAGCGCTTATCGGGTGAGTCCTGAAAAGAGGAAGATCATGCGACAGGAGGTGGAATATTTGCTAGCGAATGATCTCGCTGAGCCCAGCAATGGTGAGTGGAGCTCGCCCTGTGTGCTGGTCAAGAAGAGTGATGGATCCTATCGTTTTTGCACCGACTATCGCAAAGTGAATTCCATAACCGTGTCGGATTCTCACCCGATGCCCCGAATAAGTGATTGCGTCGACCAAGTGGGAAACGCAAGGTTTGTTACCAAGGTCGATCTGCTGAAAGGATACTATCAAATCCCTTTGTCTCCGAGTGCGAGAAAGATCTCAGCGTTTGCTACTCCAGACGGATTGTACCAGTATAAGGTACTTCCGTTTGGTATGAAGAACAGCGGAAGTTGTTTTCAGAGGATGATGAACGAAGTGCTAAGAGGGATGGACGGTTGTGCCGTGTATATAGACGATATTGTGGTGTACGCCGATAGCTGGAAACAACACATGAGTCGACTGACGGAGTTATTCCAACGGTTGGAAGAAGCGAACCTGACGGTAAATCTGGCCAAGAGCGAATTCGGTAAGGCCCGATTAGAATACTTAGGTTTCATCGTGGGTCAAGGGAAGGTGACTCCGGTAGACCATAAAGTGAAGGCAATCAGAGAATATCCGAATCCCAGGACGAGAAAAGAATTGTTACGATATTTAGGGATGATCGGATACTACAGAGGATTTTGCAAGAACTTCTCGACAGTGGCACACCCTCTGACTGAATTGCTATCTAAGAACGTTAGATGGAGGTGGGGGGAAGCATGCCAGGAGTCCTTCGAGAAGACCAAGCGGTTATTAACCGAAGCGCCAGTGCTGATTTCGCCCGACTTCGAGTCGAACTTTATCTTGTACGTCGACGCTAGCGACGTGGGGATTGGAGCCATGTTAGCTCAAGAGAAGGACGGAGTTCACCGTCCAGTAGCATTCTACTCGAAGAAATTCGAAAAGTACCAGAGGGCTTATAGTACAGTGGAAAAGGAAGCCCTAGCCCTGATCCTGGCACTGAAACATTTCGACGTCTATGTGGGTGGAGGTACTAGACCGGTGCAAGTGTTCACCGATCATAACCCCTTGACGTTCGTGCACAGGATGAAGAACACGAACCAAAGGCTGACAAGATGGGCCCTACTATTACAAGAGTACTGGCTAGAAATCAGGCACATTAAAGGAAGGGAGAATGTGGTAGCAGATGCCCTCTCCCGGATTCACTAACCGATATGACTCTTATTTTAAGGGGAGGGGTATGTTACGGTGCCCTCTCCTATCTCTTTCGTTGCCTGCTATAAGAGTCATATCGACTCTCCCTGCAGGGAGAAACTTACATTATAAGTCTGTAGGTAAGGGGAAAGAGGCGCCCGGATATAAATGAAAGAGTATCCCCTACTGCAGATATGACCTTTTGGAATGGACGCCAAGCCGTGTGCGGATTGGGTGCTCGGGTCACAGGCGACCAATCAGAGCCCGCCGTGACGTCACCGAGTACCCGGGCGGCGCCATGGTCAGATTTGACCTGACAGCAAAGGGGAGAGGACGCTCCTCTGTCAGCTCTCAAGGATTGGAGGTTAAACAGGCCTTTCTCAGTGGATTAGAGCTAGCCATCGCAGCCCACCTGATATATAGGAGACCCCGCGCTTCTGGGAAGCAAAAGGAACCAAGTTGATTGAGCAGAGAAGTGCCAAACTTGGGAAAGATTCGGTGACGACGCTGGGCGGCGACGCTGGATGTGAGGGCCTGGAAGAGGTGTGGCGGGCAGGCATAGCTGTGACCGGGTCACATCCACTGAGGTTGTTAGAGGGACGACACCGTTCCTAGGGCGAGGAGCAACGCCTCGTGGAAGGAACGTGTGGGTGAATATGGTGATAAGCTCAGCGCCCATGATGGACCAGGATTGGGATAGCTGAACCCCAGGGATTGGAACGGCGAAGACGCGAAGGCTTCACGACACCTGAGGACCTGTGGGAACGTTCCTGGATCACCGAGGATCGACTCAGGAAGCATAGGACCCTCACACCATCGAGGGACAGGCGTCGTGAGCCAAGGATTGTTAAGGTAGATCATTTTCCCTCCCATTACCCCTTTGTGAGAGTAGGCTAGATAGGCCATTATATTCACTTATATATGTGGAAATAGGATATTAAGCTTTAGTAGCAGAATAGGCTGCAGGGCAGCTTATGTCCAGGACTGTCAGAGAGGACAGTGTGTGTGGATGGCAGGACAGTGAAGAAGAGGAGCCGACGTGGTGAAGAGGCCCTTCTGTGAGAGAGTGTGTGACTCCTGTCTATCTGCCCAGTTGAAGGAGCCTGGAGAACGTGAGAGAAGAGTTGCTGACAATCTCCAGAGTTATTATTATTATTTTATTTCTCTTATATCACTTATAGTCATATGTGTGATCATGTATTCGTATCAGTAAATTCACACATTTTATTATTGTGTTTGAGTGTGCCTCCATTATTATTATTATTATATTTCTCTATTGAGCATACACGAGGGTTATCATAGTACCATTTAGGGGACATCACGTTCCCTATAGAATTTCTTATGATCTTGGGAGTAGCAACACTGGCAACAAACAATATAATAATACACCCACTGAACTGCATTGCTGGGGTGCAGATATAATAACCCAGCTGGCGACCTTGTTGAGGAAAAGATAGAGAAGACAGGCGGGAAAGGAGTTCCTGCAACCTCTTTGTCCGGCAGGCAAGACTCAGGGAGGTCATTGTTACAAAGTAAGCCCGAGTCTTTCTTCACTCCTCCACGGGTCTAGGCCGGAATTGCTGATAGCAGTTTCCCCGTGGTTGACTGAAGGGCTTCCAGGGTGAGTCAGTGGCACCCCTTCAGTGGTGGAAGCAAAGACCTGCGGAGGTGGGCATTGCTGGTCCTCTCCTGTGGGACCAAGGAGACTCCGGTGAATCCCGGGAGTCGGAGGGGCTGAGTATTCGGCCTTTCGAGCCCCTAGCAGCCGAGTGCTAGCAGAGCCCCGGCCCACCCCCCGTGACAATATGTATATATATATATATATATATATATATATATATATATATATATATATATATATATAATATATATATAATATATATATATATGTTGTACCTAATAGCCAGAACTCACTTCTTGGCCTACTATGCAGGGCTCTCATCACAGTAGGCCAAGTTTGCAGGGCTCTTGAATGTTAAGCCTAGTGGGCGATGGTGTCTATCTATTAAGCCTATTACTCGTTATATATATATATATATATATATATATATATATATATATATATATATATATATATATATATATATATATATATATATATATATATATATATATATATATATATATATATATATATATATATATATATATATATATATATAAATATACCCGCGCTTCTTTGAATTTCTTCACTTTGACATTCAGAGCCCTGGGCAGAAATCACATTGCATCAACATCTATCTCTGACCATAGCAATTGCTTTGTTTTAATTAGACAGTCGGATTCCCCTGGTCCGTGCCAGTTCTGAGTTGATCGCTGGGCGCCAGCCGAAGTGGGTTTGGAGTGAACCGGGACGACGCCTTGCACATATGAACTTCTCAGCCTACTATGCAATACCCGATTTGCCTAATAAGCCATGTTTTCATGAATTAATGTTTTCTCGACTACCTTATCTACCTAACCTAACCTAACCTAACCTAACTTTTTTGGCAACCAATCCTAACATACCCTAACCTAAAGAGATAGGATAGGTTAGGTAGGGTTGACCACGTTTGGTATTATTTCAATTTTGATGGTTATTTCAATTACCATCGTTGAATAAAAAGAAACATAAGAAATATTAAGAAAATTTGGGTTAGAATTATTTATCTCACTTTTTTTGGTATATTTAACAACATATATATAACTGACTTTTCGTGAAAACTTTTTTTTTAATTAACATAAGTTATGGTTTATATTTTAGATTTTCTAACTATTATATATTAAAATACTGAATTAACTACAACTTTTGTTCGACATATAATTATGGAATGTTTATGAAACATATATAATTATTTAAATGAAATGGTGAATGACATCATGTGTTGCAAGTATCGACTTGTTATTGGTGGGTGTGGGGCTACATTCCCACCCACGGCCATTATTGGGTGTTTCAATATTTTCGTGCGGTTTTTAGCGCACACCGCACCAGGCCACTATAGCCTTGTACTGTTCACACAGAGCAGACGGAGGTGCATAAACGCTTCTCCAAAGTTAATTTGCCAACGTACTCGCTGGAGATGCTGGAGTAGGGACCGAAGGCAATGTTAACTGTGTGTGTGGAAGGGAACATTGGGAGTGGCAAGTCGACGCTGCTAGAGTATTTCTCCAAGTTTGATGATGTTGAGGTACTACAGGAACCCATCGAAAAATGGCGGGATGTTAGAGGCTGTAACCTCCTGGTGAGTTGGTTTTGCCAGTTCATTCCCTAATTCTTGTTATTTTAGACTCCAAGACTTTTCAAAATACTGCTTCTTAATAAGGGGCATAACTAGTAACTTATAATGATGTTCAAAAGAGAACATGATTAACACCTTCAAAGGATTACTGATCAATCTGGTTGTGATTCATACATTGAGGCTGTGAAGACATTGATCCCCAGAACCAACAAAAGGTAAGGCAACCCTAAGACTTGTATTGAGTGACTAATATTTAAGAATGAAATTTGGCTGATTGTGCTCAAATTAATTTTTGATCACACATCTATTTAAAATCAAATTTGCCCTCTGTAGGACTTGATGTACAAGGACCCTCGTCGATGGGCTCACACATTCCAAGCCTATGTGCAGTTGACCATGCTAGAGTTGCACCTGCAGTCCAAATCATCTCCTGTTAAGCTTATAGAAAGGTCTCTGTACAGTACCAGGTTAGTGTTGGAGAAATATTTGTAATAGTACATGTATTTTATTTATATTTTTTAAGTTGAATAGGGTCTGCACTGACTTACACTTTACTTTTTAATTCCTGACCAGGAATGTAATAATATTAAGCGATAAAGTATGTACTATTGGTGTCATTCGAGTTTTAATAACTTACGGTGTTCAAAAGAGCATATTTTCTCTGTTAACTAGGAAAAGATAAAATAACTGGTTTTGATCCAAGTGTGCATGAATAGCCATTGATAACCATGACATTTAATCAATATTTTGCCTGTCCAGGTATTGTTTTGTTGAGAATCTGTACAAGAGTGAAAAAATGTCCGATGCTGAGCACAGTGTATACTGTGAGTGGTACAACATGATCACACAGCACCTTAGTGTTAACATTGATCTCATTGGTAAGTAACATTTCCGGTTTATATAAAGTTCTGAAACAATGATGTCTAATGGCACCACATTGTGCATTTCATTTGTTCCATGTTGGCACTAAAATACAATAATTCTTTCTCATGCCTCTATAGATCTTGAGGGTATACTGTATTGGATATGAGGTTTATTGAGTTTCCTCATAATTCATGTCAGCTTGGCATTTTATCTGATGGCATATCTCTGAAAATTCTTCTTTGTTTATGCCATTGTGATCATAGCAACATTGTTATTTAAAACTAACTTTCCTCTTGCAGGTATAAAAAATTTGAAGAGCACACGGAAGACATTCTATGTCAGAAATTGA
>WNGS01007951.1:0-18162 GCA_020271785.1 Procambarus virginalis
GGTTGGCAATGAGTGAGTGTGTAGAGGGCTGACAATGAGTGAGTGTGTAGAGGGCTGACAATGAGTGAGTGTGTAGAGGGCTGGCAATGAGTGAGTGTGTGTGAGAGTGTGTAGAGGGCTGACAATGAGTGAGTGTGGTGAGGGCTGGCAATGCGTGAGTGTGTGTGAAAGTGTGTAGAGGGCTGGCAATGAGTGAGTGTGAGTGTGTGAGAGTGTGTAGAGGGCTGGCAATGAGTGAGTGTGAGTGTGTGAGAGTGTGTAGAGGGTGGCAATGAGTGAGTGTGTAGAGGGCTGATAATGAGTGAGTGTGTAGAGGGCTGGCAATGAGTGAGTGTGTGAGAGCGTGTAGAAGGCTGACAATGAGTGAGTGTGTGAGAGCGTGTAGAGTGCTGACAATGAGTGAAAGTGTGAGAGCGTGTAGAGGGCTGACAATGAGTGAGTGTGTGAGAGCGTGTAGAGGGTGGGCAATGAGTGAGTGTGTGAGAGCGAGTTGAGGGCTGACAATGAGTTAGTATGTGAGAGCGTGTAGAGGGCTGACAATGAGTGAGTGAGTGTGTGAGAGCGTGTAGAGGGCTGACAATGAATGAGTGAGTGTGTGAGAGCGTGTAGAGGACTGGCAATGAGTGAGAGTGTGAGAGCGTGTAGAGGGCTGACAATGAGTGAGAGTGTGAGAGCGTGTAGAGGGCTGATAATGAGTGCATGTGTAGAGGGCTGGCAATGAGTGAGTGTGTGTGAGAGTGTGTAGAGGGCTGACAATGAGTGAGTATGTAGAGGGCTGGCAATGAGTGAGTGTGTGTGAGTGTGCAGAGGGCTGACAATGAGTGTGTGTGTGAGAGTGTGTAGAGGGCTGGCAATGAGTTAGTGTGTGTGAGAGTGTGTAGAGGGCTGGCAATGAGTGAGTGTGAGTGTGTGAGAGTGTGTAGAGGGCTGGCAATGAATGAGTGTGAGTGTGTGAGAGTGTGTAGAGGGTTGGCAATGAGTGAGTGTGAGTGTGTGAGAGTGTGTAGAGGGCTGACAATGAGTGAGTGTGTAGAGGGCTGACAATGAGTGAGTGTGTAGAGGGCTGGCAATGAGTGAGTGTGTGAGAGCGTGTAGAGGGCTGACAATGAGTGAGTGTGTGAGAGTGTGTAGAGGGCTGACAATGAGTGAAAGTGTGAGAGCGTGTAGAGGGCTGACAATAAGTGAGTGTGTGAGAGCGTGTAGAGGGCGGGCAATGAGTGAGTGTGTGAGAGCGTGTAGAGGGCTGACAATGAGTGAGTGTGTGAGTGTGTGAGAGCGTGTAGAGGGCTGGCAATGAGTGAGTGTGTGAGAGCGTGTAGAGGGCTGACAATGAGTGAAAGTGTGAGAGCGTGTAGAGGGCTGACAATGAGTGAGTGTGTGAGAGCGTGTAGAGGGCTGACAATGAGTGAGTGTGTGAGAGCGTGTAGAGGGCTGACAATGAGTGAGTGTGTGAGAGCGTGTAGAGGGCTGACAATGAGTGAGTGTGTGAGAGCGTGTAGAGGGCTGAAATGAGTGAAAGTGTTAGAGCGTGTAGAGGGCTGACAATGAGTGAGTGTGTGAGAGCGTGTAGAGGGCTGACAATGAGTTAGTGTGTGAGAGCGTGTAGAGGGCTGACAATGAGTGAGTGAGTGTATGAGAGCGTGTAGAGGGCTGACAATGAGTGAGTGAGTGTGTGAGAGCGTGTAGAGGACTGGCAATGAGTGAGTGTGAGAGCGTGTAGAGGGCTGATAATGAGTGAGAGTGTGAGAGCGTGTTGAGGACTGGCAATGAGTGAGAGTGTGAGAGCGTGTAGAGGGCTGACAATGAGTGAGAGTGTGAGAGCGTGTAGAGGGCTGGCAATGTGTGAGTGTGTGAGAGTGTGTAGAGGGCTGGCAATGAGTGAGTGTGTGTGTGAGTGAGTGAGAATGTTGTCCTGTCCAGGACTGCCTGAAGGGTGTGGGGTTTATGGAGCTCAAACCTCCAAATAGATCTGCTCACTGCACCAGGCTGTTCCTCGCGTACAGGTACACAACGCCCGCCAACTATCTCTGCTGGAACAGACAGCCGACCTCGGCAGTAACACTTTCGCTACCGCCGGTCAACCAACAACGAACTCTACAGTGCTTGTAGTTTTCTCAGGAGATCACCCTGTACGCCTCTTGATCTTGGAGAGGGCCTCAGCGCCACATCTCTAGGGGGGTTCATCTCCAACACTGGCTTCGTTGTCCTGTGCTCACACCCTACTTGAGCCGCTGCGACTCCCCACACTCTCCTTGTTTGGAATGTTTTCCTCAATCACTCTTTTCTGAATAATATTCCTTATCACCCTGTGTACAGCTGTAATCCTTTCTTCTCTCTCTCTCTTTTCTGCTTTCTCGGAAGCCTCACCAGGTCAAGTACAAAAGGCAGCTAAACAATATACATTTAATAAAGAAAGGAACATACATAGTACATGAAATAAGAACAGTGATACAATATCATACAACAGTGTAAGCTGCTGCAACCTGGTTGCCACCCAATACCACCCTGGCTTCACCAGCCATCTATATTAAGTGGTTGCCCAACTCCTGGCTTGCCACTTATTATCTCTCCCCCCCCCCTCCTTCCCACCAAGTGGGTGGGAAGACTGCTACACCATGAAGTTTTCCTTAAACACTTTCCTTAGTGATGCTCCACCAGCGAGTCCACAGACACGTGTAACTCCACTTCCTGCTGCTTCACACAGCTTGAGGTCCAGCTCCTCACTATGGCTGCTCTGCTCTCCCACACAGTGCAGTACTCCTTCTACATACTCTTGGAGTTCCATCCACTAACTTCTTTACAGGGCTCGAAGTTCTCCCATCAACTCCTTCTCCAAACAAACCTATAATTCCCATTGATAAGCCAATAAAAATGTTTCCCTTCTAACATATAACTAAAATATTTACCTAACATAAGTATCTTCACTCTACATCTCTATTTAGATTCCTGTGCGCGGCGAGGGGACTCCCCCCCGTCCAGGGCGAATCCATGCTCCGCCTTACCTAGGCGGCCCTCCGCCAAGGCGGTCTACTGCCGCCACCTTCCCCAGTCGGCCAAAAACACTCGGCGAGGGAGGATGCGCCGCTCCTCTCTCCAGGAAGTTCATCTATCTTTCCTCTCTTATTTAAGCTTTCTGCCTTAATAAAATATACCTAATGTATCTATAAACACTTGCCGTGATTGCTGGGCACACGATCAACAACAGGCAATCACTAGTAACTCGTTAAAATGGACTTACCACAAAATTTCTGACTTGAGGGCGCTCATTTGTTGACGCTCGACAGGGCGCTCATAGGCTGCCCGCCCTAAAACGTTTCAGGACTACTTCACAACTCTTCCTGCAGTCCACGACTTGAGTCCTCACGTTCTCAGACTGATTCCACAACCGAAACGTCTGCACACTTCCTTCCTCTTGAAGGTATATCAATTAGAGGTCCTTCTCCAGCAGGGGCTCAACGGAGCGCGACCTTTCCTCACGATTTCTGCTGCTCATGTGGCCAGTGAGCCTCACACCTTCTCAACAAACTCTCGCCATCTCATGTCAAGTCATTCATTTACATATTTATTCTCTGCCCATGCTTGTAAACTATTCATCAATATTAGCCAAGTGTTTAGCAATGAGTGAGTGTGTGAGAGTGTGTAGAGGGCTGGCAATGAGTGAGAGCGTGCAGAGGGCTGGCAATGAGTGAGAGCGTGCAGAGGGCTGGCAATGAGTGAGAGCGTGCAGAGGGCTGGCAATGAGTGAGAGCGTGCAGAGGGCTGGAAATGAGTGAGAGTGTGTAGAGGGCTGGAAATGAGTGAGAGTGTGTAGAGGGCTGGCAACGAGTGAGAGTGTGTAGAGGGCTGGCAATGAGTGAGAGCGTGCAGAGGGCTGGAAATGAGTGAGAGCGTGTAGAGGGCTGGCAATGAGTGAGAGTGTGTAGAGGGCTGGCAATGAGTGAGAGCGTGTAGAGGGCTGGCAATGAGTGAGAGCGTGCAGAGGCTGGCAATGAGTGAGAGCGTGTAGAGGGCTGGCAATGAGTGAGAGCGTGCAGAGGCTGGCAATGAGTGAGAGTGTGTAGAGGGCTGGCAATGAGTGAGAGCGTGTAGAGGGCTGGCAATGAGTGAGTGTGTAGAGGGGTGACAATGAGTGAGTGTGAGAGCGTGTAGAGGGCTGGCAATGAGTGAGTGTGTAGAGGGCTGGAAATGAGTGAGAGCGTGTAGAGGGCTGGCAATGAGTGAGAGCGTGTAGAGGGCTGGCAATGAGTGAGAGCGTGCAGAGGGCTGGAAATGAGTGAGAGCGTGTAGAGGGCTGGCAATGAGTGAGAGTGTGTAGAGGGCTGGCAATGAGTGAGTGTGTAGAGGGCTGGCAATGAGTGAGAGCGTGCAGAGGGCTGGAAATGAGTGAGAGCGTGTAGAGGGCTGGCAATGAGTGAGAGTGTGTAGAGGGCTGGCAATGAGTGAGTGTGTAGAGGGGTGACAATGAGTGAGTGTGAGAGCGTGTAGAGGGCTGGCAATGAGTGAGTGTGTAGAGGGGTGACAATGAGTGAGTGTGAGAGCGTGTAGAAGGCTGGCAATGAATGTGTACTCACCTATTTGTGCTTGCGGGGGTTGAGCTTTGGCTCTTTGGTCCCGCCTCTCAACTGTCAATCAACTGGTGTACAGATTCCTGAGCCTACTGGGCTCTATCATATCTACACTTGAAACTGTATATGGAGTCAGCCTCCACTATATCTCTGCCTAATTCATTCCATTTACTAACTACTCTGACGCTGAAAAAGTTCTTCTAATGTCACTGCGGCTCATCTGGGTATTATGTTCCCACCTGCGTCACCTTGTTGTGTCCCACCCGTGCTGAAGAGTTTGTCTGTGTCCACCTTGTCAATTTCCCCTGAGAATTTTGTAGGTGGTTATCATGTCTTCCCTTACTCTTCTGTCTTCCAGGGACGTGAATTTCAGCTACTTTAGCCTTTCCTCGGAGCTCATACCTCTCAGTTCCGGGACGGGTCTGGAGACATACCTCTGAATCTTCTCTAACTTTGTCTTCTGTTTAACTAGGTATGGTCTCCAGTCTGGAGCTGCATACTCCAGGATTGGTCTTCAATAAGTGGTATACAGGGTCCTGAACGATTCCTTACACAAGTTTCTAAAGGCAGTTCTTATGTTGGCCAGTCCAGCATATGCCGCTGATGATATCCTTTGATGTGGGCCTGTGGGACAGGTTCGGTGTGAAAGCAACTCCCAGATCTTTCTTTCTAATTGACTCTTGTAAGATTTCACTTCCCAGATGGTACCTTGTGTTCAGCCTTCTGTTCCTTTCGCGTAATTTCATTACTTTGCACTTTCCTGATTGAACTTTAGCAGCCATTTTCTAGATCATTCCTCCAGCNCCTCACACTGTAAACCCTCACACTGTATAACCCTCACACTGTATAACCCTCACACTGTATAACCCTCACACTGTCCAACCCTCACACTGTAACCCTCACACTGTCCAACCCTCACACTGTATACCCTCACACTGTCCAACCCTCACACTGTATAACCCTCACACTGTCCAACCCTCACACTGTCCAACCCTCACACTGTCCAACCCTCACACTGCAACCTCACACTGTCCAACCCTCACACTGTATAACCCTCACACTGTATACCCTCACACTGTATAACCCTCACACTGTCAACCCTCACACTGTATAACCCTCACACTGTATAACCCTCACACTGTATAACCTCACACTGTATAACCCTCACCCTGTATAACCCTCACACTGTATAACCCTCACACTGTATAACCCTCACACTGTATAACCTCACACTGTCCAACCCTCACACTGTCCAACCCTCACACTGTCCAACCCTCACACTGTCCCACCCTCACACTGTATAACACTCACACTGTCCAACCCTCACACTGTCCAACCCTCACACTGTCCAACCCTCACACTGTCCAACCCTCACACTGTATAACCCTCTCACTGTATAACCCTCACACTGTCCAACCCTCACACTGTATAACCCTCACACTGTATAACCCTCACACTGTCCAACCCTCACACTGTCCAACCCTCACACTGTCCAACCCTCACACTGTATAACCCTCACACTGTCCAACCCTCACACTGTCCAACCCTCACACTGTCCAACCCTCACACTGTATAACCCTCACACTGTATAACCCTCACACTGTCCAACCCTCACACTGTCCAACCCTCACACTGTCCAACCCTCACACTGTATAACCCTCACACTGTATAACCCTCACACTGTATAACCCTCACACTGTCCAACCCTCACACTGTCCAACCCTCACACTGTATAACCCTCACACTGTATAACCCTCACACTGTCCAACCCTCACACTGTCCAACCCTCACACTGTCCAACCCTCACACTGTCCAACCCTCACACTGTCCAACCCTCACACTGTCCAACCCTCACACTGTCCAACCCTCACACTGTCCAACCCTCACACTGTATAACCCTCACACTGTATAACCCTCACACTGTCCAACCCTCACACTGTCCAACCCTCACACTGTCCAACCCTCACACTGTCCAACCCTCACACTGTATAACCCTCACACTGTATAACCCTCACACTGTCCAACCCTCACACTGTCCAACCCTCACACTGTCCAACCCTCACACTGTATAACCCTCACACTGTATAACCCTCACACTGTTCAACCCTCACACTGTCCAACCCTCACACTGTCCAACCCTCACACTGTATAACCCTCACACTGTCCAACCCTCACACTGTCCAACCCTCACACTGTCCAACCCTCACACTGTATAACCCTCACACTGTATAACCCTCACACTGTATAACCCTCACACTGTCCAACCCTCACACTGTCCAACCCTCACACTGTCCAACCCTCACACTGTCCAACCCTCACACTGTATAACCCTCACACTGTATAACCCTCACACTGTATAACCCTCACACTGTATAACCCTCACACTGTCCAACCCTCACACTGTATAACCCTCACACTGTATAACCCTCACACTGTATAACCCTCACACTGTATAACCCTCACACTGTATAACCCTCACACTGTCCAACCCTCACACTGTCCAACCCTCACACTGTCCAACCCTCACACTGTCCCACCCTCACACTGTATAACACTCACACTGTCCAACCCTCACACTGTCCAACCCTCACACTGTCCAACCCTCACACTGTCCAACCCTCACACTGTATAACCCTCTCACTGTATAACCCTCACACTGTCCAACCCTCACACTGTATAACCCTCACACTGTATAACCCTCACACTGTCCAACCCTCACACTGTCCAACCCTCACACTGTCCAACCCTCACACTGTATAACCCTCACACTGTCCAACCCTCACACTGTCCAACCCTCACACTGTCCAACCCTCACACTGTATAACCCTCACACTGTATAACCCTCACACTGTCCAACCCTCACACTGTCCAACCCTCACACTGTCCAACCCTCACACTGTATAACCCTCACACTGTATAACCCTCACACTGTATAACCCTCACACTGTCCAACCCTCACACTGTCCAACCCTCACACTGTATAACCCTCACACTGTATAACCCTCACACTGTCCAACCCTCACACTGTCCAACCCTCACACTGTCCAACCCTCACACTGTCCAACCCTCACACTGTCCAACCCTCACACTGTCCAACCCTCACACTGTCCAACCCTCACACTGTCCAACCCTCACACTGTATAACCCTCACACTGTATAACCCTCACACTGTCCAACCCTCACACTGTCCAACCCTCACACTGTCCAACCCTCACACTGTCCAACCCTCACACTGTATAACCCTCACACTGTATAACCCTCACACTGTCCAACCCTCACACTGTCCAACCCTCACACTGTCCAACCCTCACACTGTATAACCCTCACACTGTATAACCCTCACACTGTTCAACCCTCACACTGTCCAACCCTCACACTGTCCAACCCTCACACTGTATAACCCTTACACTGTCCAACCCTCACACTGTCCAACCCTCACACTGTCCAACCCTCACACTGTATAACCCTCACACTGTATAACCCTCACACTGTATAACCCTCACACTGTCCAACCCTCACACTGTCCAACCCTCACACTGTCCAACCCTCACACTGTCCAACCCTCACACTGTATAACCCTCACACTGTATAACCCTCACACTGTATAACCCTCACACTGTATAACCCTCACACTGTCCAACCCTCACACTGTATAACCCTCACACTGTATAACCCTCACACTGTATAACCCTCACACTGTATAACCCTCACACTGTATAACCCTCACACTGTCCAACCCTCACACTGTATAACCCTCACACTGTATAACCCTCACACTGTATAACCCTCACACTGTATAACCCTCACACTGTATAACCCTCACACTGTATAACCCTCACACTGTATAACCCTCACACTGTATAACCCTCACACTGTCCAACCCTCACACTGTATAACCCTCACACTGTCCCACCCTCACACTGTCCAACCCTCACACTGTATAACCCTCACACTGTATAACCCTCACACTGTATAACCCTCACACTGTATAACCCTCACACTGTCCAACCCTCACACTGTCCAACCCTCACACTGTCCAACCCTCACACTGTCCAACCCTCACACTGTATAACCCTCACACTGTATAACCCTCACACTGTCCAACCCTCACACTGTCCAACCCTCACACTGTCCAACCCTCACACTGTCCAACCCTCACACTGTATAACCCTCACACTGTATAACCCTCACACTGTCCAACCCTCACACTGTCCAACCCTCACACTGTCCAACCCTCACACTGTATAACCCTCACACTGTATAACCCTCACACTGTTCAACCCTCACACTGTCCAACCCTCACACTGTCCAACCCTCACACTGTATAACCCTTACACTGTCCAACCCTCACACTGTCCAACCCTCACACTGTCCAACCCTCACACTGTATAACCCTCACACTGTATAACCCTCACACTGTATAACCCTCACACTGTCCAACCCTCACACTGTCCAACCCTCACACTGTCCAACCCTCACACTGTCCAACCCTCACACTGTATAACCCTCACACTGTATAACCCTCACACTGTATAACCCTCACACTGTATAACCCTCACACTGTCCAACCCTCACACTGTATAACCCTCACACTGTATAACCCTCACACTGTATAACCCTCACACTGTATAACCCTCACACTGTATAACCCTCACACTGTCCAACCCTCACACTGTATAACCCTCACACTGTATAACCCTCACACTGTATAACCCTCACACTGTATAACCCTCACACTGTATAACCCTCACACTGTATAACCCTCACACTGTATAACCCTCACACTGTATAACCCTCACACTGTCCAACCCTCACACTGTATAACCCTCACACTGTCCCACCCTCACACTGTCCAACCCTCACACTGTATAACCCTCACACTGTATAACCCTCACACTGTATAACCCTCACACTGTATAACCCTCACACTGTCCAACCCTCACACTGTATAACCCTCACACTGTCCCACCCTCACACTGTCCAACCCTCACACTGTATAACCTTCACACTGTATAACCCTCACACTGTATAACCCTCACACTGTATAACCCTCACACTGTATAACCCTCACACTGTATAACCCTCACACTGTATAACCCTCACACTGTATAACCCTCACACTGTATAACCCTCACACTGTATAACCCTCACACTGTATAACCCTCACACTGTCCAACCCTCACACTGTCCAACCCTCACACTGTCCAACCCTCACACTGTCCAACCCTCACACTGTCCAACCCTCACACTGTCCAACCCTCACACTGTCCAACCCTCACACTGTCCAACCCTCACACTGTCCAACCCTCACACTGTCCAACCCTCACACTGTCCAACCTCACACTGTCCAACCCTCACACTGTCCCACCTTCACACTGTATCATCCTCACACTGTCCAACCCTCACACTGTCCCACCCTCACACTGTCCCACCCTCACACTGTCCCATCCTCACACTGTATCACCCTCACACTTTCCCACCCTCACGCTGTCCCACCCTTACACTGTCCCTCCGTTACACTGTCCAACCATCACATTGTCCCACCCTTACACTGTCCCACCCTCACACTGTCCCACCCTCACACTGTCCCACCCTCACACTGTCCCACGCTCACACTGTAACACCCCTTACACTGACCTCACTCTTGGTTATCTCAAGATAACCCTCATTCTGTATCACCCTTACACTGCCTCACTTTCACATTGCCCCACCCTCACACTTCCCCACCCTCACACTTTTTCACCCTCACACTTTCCCACCCTCACACTGTATCACTTTCACGCTGTCCCACTCTCATACAGTAATAAATTTCAGGTACTCTGATACGGCAAAAATGAGGCCCTTAAACATAATACAGGATACAAAACACAATCAAATCTTCCCATAGTAGAAAAACCGCATGTCAAGGATTTGGGAATAATGATGTCCGACGATCTAACGTTTAGGGAGCATAACCAAGCAAATATTGAGTCAGCCAGAAAAATGATCGGATGGATTACGAGAACTTTCAAATCCAGGGATCCCATCACAATGGTTGTACTCTTCAAGTCACTTGTGTTGTCCCGTCTTGAGTACTGCTCGGTACTCACTTCCCCCTTCAGAGCAGGAGAGATTGCTGAAATAGAGGGAATACAGAGAACATATACGGCACGCATAGACGAGATAAAGCACCTAAATTATTGGGATCGTCTCAAAGCTCTCCAAATGTACTCTCTAGAAAGGAGACGAGAGAGATACCAAATAATATACACATGGAAAATACTGGCGGGCCAGGTCCCAAATCTACACAGTAAAATAACAACGTACTGGAGTGAACGATATGGAAGAAAATGCAAGATTGATCCAGTGAAGGGCAGAGGTGCCATAGGCACAATCAGAGAGCACTGTATAAACATCAGAGGTCCGCGGTTGTTCAACATTCTCCCAGCGACTATAAGAAATATTGCCGGAACAACCGTGGACATCTTCAAGAGAAAACTGGACTGTTTTCCAAGAGAAGTTCCGGATCAGCCGGGCTGTGGTGGGTATGTGGGCCTGCGGGCCGCTCCAAGCAACAGCCTAGTGGACCAAGCTCTCACAAGTTAAGCCTGGCCTCGGGCCGGGCTTGGGGAGTAGAAGAACTCCCAGAACCCCATCAACCAGGTATCAACCAGGTACTGTCCCACCCACACATTGCCCTCCTCACACTGTCCCACCCTCACACTGTCCAACCCTCACACTTTCCCACCCTCACACTGTCCCACCCTCACACTTCCACACCTTAAACACTGTATCACTCTCACACTGTCCCACCCTCACACTTTCTCACCCTCACGCTGTCCCACCCTCACACTTTCTCACCCTCACACTGTCCCACCCTCACACTTCCACACCTTAAACACTGTATCACTCTCACACTGTCCCACCCTCACACTTTCTCACCCTCACGCTGTCCCACCCTCACACTTTCTCACCCTCACGCTGTCCCACCCTCACACTTTCTCACCCTCACACTGTCCCACCCTCACACTTTCTCACCCTCACACTGTCCCACCCTCACACTGTCCCACCCTCACGCTGTCCCACCCTCACACTGTCCCACCCCTCACACTGTCCCACCCTCACACTGTTCCATCCTCACACTTTCTCACCCTCACGCTGTCCCACCCTCACAATGTCCCACCCTCACGCTGTCCCACCCTCACACTGTCCCACCCTCACACTGTCCCACCCTCACACTGTCCCACCCTCACACTGTCCCACCCTCACACTGTCCCACCCCTCACACTGTCGCACCCTCACACTGTCCCACCCTCACACTGTCCCACCCTCACACTGTCCCACCCTCACACTGTCCCACCCTCACACTGTCCCACCCTCACACTGTCCCACCCCTCACACTGTCCCACCCTCACACTGTCCCACCCTCACACTGTCCCACCCTCACACTGTCCCACCCTCACACTGTCCCACCCTCACACTGTCCCACCCTCACACTGTCCCACCCTCACACTGTCCCACCCTCACACTGTCCCACCCTTACACTGTCCCACCCTCACACTGTCCCACCCCTCACACTGTCCCACCCTCACACTGTACCACCCTCACACTGTACCACCCTCACACTGTATCACCCTCACACTGTCCCACCCTCACACTGTCCCACCCTCACACTGTCCCACCCTCACACTGTCCCACCCTTACACTGTCCCACCCTCACACTGTCCCACCCCTCACACTGTCCCACCCTTACACTGTCCCACCCTCACACTGTCCCACCCTCACACTGTCCCACCCTCACACTGCCCCACCTTCACATTGTATCACCCTCACACTGTCCCACCCTCACACTGTCCCACCCCTCACACTGTCCCACCCTCACACTGTCCCACCCCTCACACTGTCCCACCCTCACACTGCCCCACCCTCACACTGTCCCACCCTCACACTGTCCCACCCTCACACTGTCCCACCCCTCACACTGTCCCACCCTCACACTGTCCCACCCTCACACTGTCCCACCCTCACACTGTCCCACCCTCACACTGTCCCACCCTCACACTGTCCCACCCCTCACACTGTCCCACCCCTCACACTGTCCCACCCACACTGTCCCACCCTCACACTGCGCCACTCTCACACTGTCCCACCCTCACATTGTCCCACCCCTCACACTGTCCCACCCTCACACTGTCCCACCCCTCACACTGTCCCACCCTCACACTGTCCCACCCTCACACTGTCCCACCCTCACACTGTCCCACCCTCACACTGTCCCACCCTCACACTGTTCCACCCTCACACTGTCCCACCCTCACACTGTCCCACCCTCACACTGTCCCACCCTTACACTGTCCCACCCTCACACTGTCCCACCCTCACACTGTCCCACCCTCACACTGTCCCACCCTCACACTGTCCCACCCTCACACTGCCCCACTTTCATATTGTATCACCCTCACACTGTCCCACCCTCACACTGTCCCACCCCTCACACTGTCCCACCCCTCACACTGTCCCACCCTCACACTGCCCCACCCTCACACTGTCCCACCCTCACACTGTCCCACCCTCACACTGCGCCACCCTCACACTGTCCCACCCTCACACTGCGCCACCCTCACACTGTCCCACCCTCACACTGTATCACCCTCACAATGTTCCTTCTTCAAATGGTCCAATCCTTACACTGTATCACAACTCCCACATTCAGATTCTCTCTCTCTCTCGCTGGCAATGATTGAGTGTGTGAGAGTGTGTAGAGGGCTGACAATGGGTGAGTGTGAGTGTGTGAGAGTGTGTAGAGGGCTGACAATGGGTGAGTGTGAGTGTGTGAGAGTGTGTAGAGGGCTGACAATGGGTGAGTGTGTAGAGGGCTGGCAATGAGTGAGTGTGTAGAGGGCTGGCAATGAGTGAGTGTGTAGAGGGCTGGCAATGAGTGAGTGTGTAGAGGGCTGACAATGAGTGAGTGTGTAGAGGGCTGACAATGAGTGAGTGTGTAGAGGGCTGACAATGAGTGAGTGTGTAGAGGGCTGACAATGAGTGAGTGTGTAGAGGGCTGACAATGAGTGAGTGTGTAGAGGGCTGACAATGAGTGAGTGTGTAGAGGGCTGACAATGAGTGAGTGTGTAGAGGGCTGACAATGAGTGAGTGTGTGGAGGGCTGACAATGAGTGAGTGTGTAGAGGGCTGACAATGAGTGAGTTTGTAGAGGGCTGACAATGAGTGAGTGTGTAGAGGGCTGACAATGAGTGTGTGTGTAGAGGGCTGACAATGAGTGAGTGTGTAGAGGGCTGACAATGAGTGAGTGTGTAGAGGGCTGGCAATGAGTGAGTGTGTAGAGGGCTGGCAATGAGTGAGTGCGTAGAGGGCTGACAATGAGTGTGTAGAGGGCTGACAATGAGTGAGTGTGAGTGTGACAGTGTGTAGAGGGCTGGCAATGAGTGAGTGTGTAGAGGGCTGACAATGAGTGTGTAGAGGGCTGACAATGAGTGAGTGTGAGTGTGAGAGTGTGTAGAGGGCTGGCAATTAGTGAGTGTGTAGAGGGCTGACAATGAGTGAGTGTGAGTGTGTGAGAGTGTGTAGAGGGCTGGCAATGAGTGAGTGTGTAGAGGGCTGACAATGAGTGAGTGTGTAGAGGGCTGGCAATGAGTGTGTGTGTGTAGAGGGCTGACAATGAGTGAGTGTGTAGAGGGCTGGCAATGAGTGAGTGTGTGTGAGAGTGTGTAGAGGGCTGACAATGAGTGAGTGTGAAGAGGGCTGACAATGAGTGAGTGTGAAGAGGGCTGGCAATGAGTGAGTGTGTGTGAGAGTGTGTAGAGGGCTGACAATGAGTGAGTGTGTAGAGGGCTGGCAATGAGTGAGTGTGTGTGAGAGTGTGTAGAGGGCTGGCAATGATGAGTGTGAGTGTGTTGAGAGTGTGTACAGGGCTGGCAATGAGTGAGTGTGAGTGTGTGAGAGTGTGTAGAGGGTTGGCAATGAGTGAGTGTGCAGAGGGCTGACAATGAGTGAGTGTGTAGAGGGCTGGCAATGAGTGAGTGTGTGAGAGCGTGTAGAGGGCTGACAATGAGTGAGTGTGTGAGAGCGTGTAGAGGGCTGACAATGAGTGAAAGTGTGAGAGCGTGTAGAGGGCTGACAATGAGTGAGTGTGTGAGAGCGTGTAGAGGGCGGGCAATGAGTGAGTGTGTGAGAGCGTGTAGAGGGCTGACAATGAGTGAGTGTGTGAGAGCGTGTAGAGGGCGGGCAATGAGTGAGTGTGTGAGTGTGTGAGAGCGTGTAGAGGGCTGGCAATGAGTGAGTGTGTGAGAGCGTGTAGAGGGTGACAATGAGTGAGAGTGTGAGAGCGTGTAGAGGGCTGACAATGAGTGAAAGTGTGAGAGCGTGTAGAGGGCTGACAATGAGTGAGTGTGTGAGAGCGTGTGAGGGCTGACAATGAGTTAGTGTGTGAGAGCGTGTAGAGGGCTGACAATGAGTGAGTGAGTGTGTGAGAGCGTGTAGAGGGCTGACAATGAGTGAGTGAGTGTGTGAGAGCGTGTAGAGGACTGGCAATGAGTGAGAGTGTGAGAGCGTGTAGAGGGCTGACAATGAGTGAGAGTGTGAGAGCGTGTAGAGGGCTGACAATGATTGAGTGTGTAGAGGGCTGGCAATGAGTGAGTGTGTGTGAGAGTGTGTAGAGGGCTGACAATGAGTGAGTGTGTAGAGGGCTGGCAATGAGTGTGTGTGAGAGTGTGTAGAGGGCTGACAATGAGTGTGTGTGTGAGAGTGTGTAGAGGGCAAGCAATGAGTTAGTGTGTGTGAGAGTGTGTAGAGGGCTGGCAATGAGTGAGTGTGAGTGTGTGAGAGTGTGTAGAGGGCTGGCAATGAGTGAGTGTGAGTGTGTGAGAGTGTGTAGAGGGTTGGCAATGAGTGAGTGTGTAGAGGGCTGACAATGAGTGAGTGTGTAGAGGGCTGACAATGAGTGAGTGTGTAGAGGGCTGGCAATGAGTGAGTGTGTGTGAGAGTGTGTAGAGGGCTGACAATGAGTGAGTGTGTAGAGGGCTGGCAATGAGTGAGTGTGTGTGAGAGTGTGTAGAGGGCTGGCAACGAGTGAGTGTGAGTGTGTGAGAGTGTGTAGAGGGCTGGCAATGAGTGAGTGTGAGTGTGTGAGAGTGTGTAGAGGGTTGGCAATGAGTGAGTGTGTAGATGGCTGATAATGAGTGAGTGTGTAGAGGGCTGGCAATGAGTGAGTGTGTGAGAGCGTGTAGAAGGCTGACAATGAGTGAGTGTGTGAGAGCGTGTAGAGGGCTGACAATGAGTGAAAGTGTGAGAGCGTGTAGAGGGCTGACAATGAGTGAGTGTGTGAAAGCGTGTAGAGGGCTGACAATGAGTGAGTGTGTGAATGCGTGTAGAGGGCGGGAAATGAGTGAGTGTGTGAGTGTGTGAGAGCGTGTAGAGGGCTGGCAATGAGTGAGTGTGTGAGAGCGTGTAGAGGGCTGACAATGAGTGAGTGTGTGAGAGCGTGTAGAGGGCTGACAATGAGTGAGTGTGTGAGAGCGTGTAGAGGGCTGACAATGAGTGAGTGTGTGAGAGCGTGTAGAGGGCTGACAATGAGTGAGTGTGTAGAGGGCTGGCAATGAGTGAGTGTGTGTAAGAGTGTGTAGAGGGCTGACAATGAGTGTGTGTGTGAGAGTGTGTAGAGGGCTGGCAATGAGTTAGTGTGTGTGAGAGTGTGTAGAGGGCTGGTAATGAGTGAGTGTGAGTGTGTGAGAGTGTGTAGAGGGCTGGCAATGAGTGAGTGTGAGTGTGTGAGAGTGTGTAGAGGGTTGGCAATGAGTGAGTGTGAAGAGGGCTGACAATGAGTGAGTGTGTAGACGGCTGACAATGAGTGAGTGTGTTGAAGGCTGGCAATGAGCGAGTGTGTGTGAGAGTGTGTAGAGGGCTGACAATGTGTGAGTGTGTAGAGGGCTGGCAATGAGTGAGTGTGTGTGAGAGTGTGTAGAGGGCTGGCAATGAGTGAGTGTGAGTGTGTGAGAGCGTGTAGAGGGCTGGCAATGAGTGAGTGTGAGTGTGTGAGAGTGTGTAGAGGGTTGGCAAAGAGTGAGTGTGTAGAGGACTGATAATGAGTGAGTGTGTAGAGGGCTGGCAATGAGTGAGTGTGTGAGAGCGTGTAGAAGGCTGACAATGAGTGAGTGTGTGAGAGCGTGTAGAGGGCTGACAATGAGTGAAAGTGTGAGAGCGTGTAGAGGGCTGACAATGAGTGAGTGTGTGAGAGCGTGTAGAGGGCTGACAATGAGTGAGTGTGTGAGAGCGTGTAGAGGGCTGACAATGAGTGAGTGTGTGAGAGCGTGTAGAGGGCTGACAATGAGTGAAAGTGTGAGAGCGTGTAGAGGGCTGACAATGAGTTAGTGTGTGAGAGGGTGTAGAGGGCTGACAATGAGTGAGTGAGTGTGTGAGAGCGTGTAGAGGGCTGACAATGAGTGAGTGAGTGTGTGAGAGCGTGTAGAAGACTGGCAATGAGTGAGAGTGTGAGAGCGTGTAGAGGGCTGACAATGAGTGAGAGTGTGAGAGCGTGTAGAGGGCTGACAATGATTGAGTGTGTAGAGGGCTGGCAATGAGTGAGTGTGTAGAGGGCTGGCAATGAGTGAGTGTGTGTGAGAGTGTGTAGAGGGCTGACAATGAGTGTGTGTGTGAGAGTGTGTAGAGGGCAAGCAATGAGTTAGTGTGTGTGAGAGTGTGTAGAGGGCTGACAATGAGTGAGTGTGTAGAGGGCTGGCAATGAGTGAGTGTGTGTGAGAGTGTGTAGAGGGCTGACAATGAGTGTGTGTGTGAGAGTGTGTAGAGGGCAAGCAATGAGTTAGTGTGTGTGAGAGTGTGTAGAGGGCTGGCAATGAGTGAGTGTGAGTGTGTGAGAGTGTGTAGAGGGTTGGCAATGAGTGAGTGTGTAGAGGGCTGACAATGAGTGAGTGTGTAGAGGGCTGACAATGAGTGAGTGTGTAGAGGGCTGGCAATGAGTGAGTGTGTGTGAGAGTGTGTAGAGGGCTGACAATGAGTGAGTGTGTAGAGGGCTGGCAATGAGTGAGTGTGTGTGAGAGTGTGTAGAGGGCTGGCAATGAGTGAGTGTGAGTGTGTGAGAGTGTGTAGAGGGCTGGCAATGAGTGAGTGTGAGTGTGTGAGAGTGTGTAGAGGGTTGGCAATGAGTGAGTGTGTAGAGTGCTGATAATGAGTGAGTGTGTAGAGGGTTGGCAATGAGTGATGTGTGAGAGCGTGTAGAAGCTGACAATGAGTGAGTGTGTGAGAGCGTGTAGAGGGCTGACAATGAGTGAAAGTGTGAGAGCGTGTAGAGGGCTGACAATGAGTGAGTGTGTGAAAGCGTGTAGAGGGCTGACAATGAGTGAGTGTGTGAGAGCGTGTAGAGGGCGGGCATGATGTAGTGTGTGTGAGTGTGTGAGAGCGTGTAGAGGGCTGGCAATGAGTGAGTGTGTGAGAGCGTGTAGAGGGCTGACAATGAGTGAGTGTGTGAGAGCGTGTAGAGGGCTGACAATGAGTGAGTGTGTGAGAGCGTGTAGAGGGCTGACAATGAGTGAGTGTGTGAGAGCGTGTAGAGGCTGACAATGAGTGAGTGTGTAGAGGGCTGGCAATGA
>WNGS01007954.1:10431-22474 GCA_020271785.1 Procambarus virginalis
AAACTCACACCCCAGAAGTGACTCGAACCCATACTCACAGGAGCAACGCAACTGGTATGTACAGGGACGCCTTAAACCACTTTACCATCACGACCGGACAAAAAGGAAGTGATAGCCTGAGCTATTTGAACCACTTCCCCGCCGGCACCTGGATGTTATCTTGGGCATAGCATTTTATCAAATCACCTCATTTTTTGGGGCAACACGTGAGGAACACAAATGCGAACATCCTGAATGGTCCCCAGGACTATATGCGAATGAAAACTCACACCCCAGAAGTGACTCGAACCATACTCCCAGGAGCAACGCACTGGTATGTACAGGGACGCCTTAAACCACTTGACCATCACGACCGGACAAAAAGGAAGTGATAGCCTGAGCTATTTGAACCACTTCCCCGCCGGCACCTGGATGGCCCCAAAAAATGGTGATTATATATATATATATAATTATATTTTAGTAGCAGTCTTTCCTGTAGACATATATTATTAAATATGACCGAAAAAGTAAGATTAATAATTCTAACACGAATTTTCTCGATCTTCCTTATGTTTCTTTTTACTGTTGATGGTAAATGAAAAATCAATTCTCCAAAATTCATTTTTATTTCTAGTCTGACGCGACACTTGAGCGCGTTTCGTAAAACTTATTACATTTTCAAAGACTTTAGTTTACACACACACAACAACTTGAACTGAACAGAGTTTAAACAGCTTTGATTTTCATTTTTATACCTGCATGTTGTTGTTGTTGTTGTTAAAGATTCGCTACCTGGAACAAGAAGTTCCAAGTTGCACGGGCTATGGTGAGCCCGTGTATACCTGCATTTGGGTGAGGTGACATGTTACAATGGTTTTTAGATGAGGTGAAAACAAACTTTCAACAAAACACAGAACACAGAACAATGGGTATAGATTTGTAACTGCAGACGGCCAATTGGCCCATATTTCTTGATGCTTCTATATTGGAGCGGAGTCTTGAAGTGGGTAGAATATAATTGTGCATTAATTGGCTGTTGATTGCTGGTGTTGACTTTTTGATGTGTAGTCCCTCGCAGATGTCAAGCCGCCTGCTGTCGCTGTATCTATCAATGATATCTGTGTTGTTTGCTAGGATTTCTCTGGTGATAGTTTGGTTGTGGGAAGAGATTATATGTTCCTTAATGGAGCCCTGTTGCTTATGCATCGTTAAACGCTTGGAAAGAGATGTTGTTTTCTTGCCTATATACTGAGTTTTTGAGGCTTACAGTCCCCAAGAGGGCATTTGAATTCATAGACGACGATGGTCTTTTTTAGAGCGTTCTGCTCAGTGTCTGGAGAGTTTCTCATGAGTAGGCTGGCCGTTTTCTTGGTTTTATAGTAAATCGTCAGTTGTATCTTCTGATTTTTGTCTGTAGGGATAACATTTCTATTAACAATATCTTTCAGCACCCTTTCCTCCGTTTTATGAGCTGTGGAAAAGAAGTTCCTGTAAAATAGTCTAATAGGGTGTATAGGTGTTGTATTAGTTGTCTCTTCAGAGATTGCACGGCGTTTCACTTTCCTTCTTATGATATCTTCAACGAAACCATTGGAGAAGCCGTTGTTGACTAGGACCTGCCTTTCCCTACAGAGTTCTTCATCGACTTGCTTCCATTCTGAGCTGTGGCTGAGAGGACGGTCGACATAAGCGTTAACAACACTCCTCTTGTACCTGTCTGGGCAGTCACTGTTGGCATTTAGGCACATTCCTATGTTTGTTTCCTTAGTGTAGACTTCAGTATGGAAACCTCCGCTCCTTTCCATGACCGTTAAATCTAGAAAGGGCAGCTTCCCATCCTTCTCCATCTCGTAAGTGAAACGCAACACAGAATTCTGCTCAAATGCCTCCTTCAGCTCCTGCAGATGTCTGACATCAGGTACCTGTGTAAACATCTGCAGGAGCTGAAGGAGGCACTATAAGGAGCTGAAGGATTGAGCACTATAAGCGATATGTCTCAGGAGTACTTTCGGACCCTGGGGACAGGTTGAAAAATGATAGTGGGAGCAAGAGGAGATTCTGTGGGGGACACAGATAACTGTATGGTGCGGCAGATAACAGCAGGTTAGGTTAGGTTAGCAACATTGTGTATACCTGACAGGCCGTTGGCTAAAAATTCTCCCGGAATTAGGCGGTTAGGCTAGTACTTTCCTTTACGTTGAGGTAAAGCAGTCGTCTTCCCATGAGAGTTTGAGTGAGTGAGTGCTTGAGGATTCTGCCAGACACATTGGTTTGATTTGATCTTTTTTATATAACCTCTACTACCGTTTGTGCTCGATACAATTGGGACTGAGCCAAAATCAGAGCGAATGTACCTTACAAAGGCTAATATTAGGGACCAATTAATTCCAAGACGAGGGATTATTATTGTAAGTGAATAGACACATCCGTTGGTGAAGGGCCAGGATTTGAATGGAAAAATTGAAAGACTCATGGATCACAACCGCATGGAATGTAAAATGGGATAAATGGATAAATTTTACTTAGCTCATGTGTATCATGTAAATGAAAATTTGAAACCAAATTGCTCTGTAACCCCAAGTGTCAAAGTTAATGAGTTTTTTCAGGGTGGTTAATCCAGTACAATAATACATAGTTTGAAAATGAAGAGGCTACAGGCATTATTGTGTTGAAGGCTATACATTCTCATATATAATGTATACGAGAATCGGAGACCTACAAGTGAGTTTATTAGTTAACGTTAATTATCATTTCAATAGGGAATTTCCATCAGCACACTGGGATTTGAATTTTTGATTAATTAAGGTCTGCCCTAATTGCACAATAAAGTTATGTAGACATACAAGTGTGAACAGATCACTACCAGTGTTTGGTTGATGTTATACTATGTAGCCAGCATTTGAGTAAGAATATATAATTATGTTGACCAAACCACACACTAGAAATTGAAGGGACGACGACGTTTCGGTCCGGCCTAGACCATTTTCAAGTACATTCACTTCCTTTTCTACCATCCTCCTTCTCTTCAGAAAAATATTCTTGTTTCTCTTCCTCCGCGCTCTACACATCAGCGACCCTCAGGTTCTTGATTCTCAAATTTCCTTTATCTACAAATCATTCTCTCGCTTTATTTTATCAACTGTGTCTATTCTCAAGCTAAACGAAATTTCTTTCATCCTAAACCTACTTCCAACACAATTATCAGTGCTCTGCCTTCCCTTCATTTCTGAACTAAAAACGCCTACTAATACCTTTCGTCCTCTTGACATAAAGCTCGCCTTTCGACAAACTAACACTCTTCGTATCAATCTAGTTCATACTGCTCCTTCTGCTTCTAATGCTGCTGGTGTCTACTCTATTTCCTGTTCGTCTTGTCCTCTCCAATACTTTGGTGAAACTGGTCGAACACTTAATGACAGACAAAAGGAACACAAAAGAAGAGTTAATTCCACAGACACAAACAATGCTCTCTTCTGTCATGTTAGAGATCCTAATCATTCTATGCATTGGTCTTCCTCTAAAATAATCTTTCCTACCTCTACATAGACGCCGTCTTGTCGAATCGGCTCTGATACACAAACTAGTCCTGGGTTTGTTGCTGTTGACTCTTCCCTTTCACAGTATGTACTCAAATAATCTTCACTTTCTAACAAACGTGACCTAACATAATCCTCCCCTTCCTTTTATCTTTGTTTTTCTTTCTCTTACGATCCCTTTCTTATTCCTATTATTATAACTTCCATACCTTTTGCCATGCTCTTATCTTCCTCTAAGATTTCCATCTCCTCATTTCTCTCTTGCCTACATAATGCCCTTGCCTCCCGCGCCTCATCACAATCGACTTGATAATGGTAAAGGACGGACCGAAACGTCGTCGTCTCTTAAATTTCTAGTGAGTGGTTTGGTCAATATTTTTCAGCCACGTTATTGTGATTCATCATCTGAATATATAATTATACATGAATAAATGGATCCAGATAATATGTGCATAGAGATAGAGATGTTATACTCACCTGACAATCACTGTAACGTCAGATTATAGGCCGAAGGCACAACTTGAGGATTCCTGAGGTCCCTTTCTGCCTCTTAACTCAAACTTTAAGACTTAGTCAGTAATGATTATAAATTGTCCGGTGGAAGAGCATTGTAGTTGCATAAGCATATCAAGTTAATATTAGGGAGAGAGGTAAAGTGTTCAGGCAATCCATCTTATACCGACCCAATAACAAGGATTTAAGCATCCATATGATGCAGACGAAGGGCTGTTCGCTGCTCCAGCCCGTTCTCCCATACGTTTCCAACGTACTAAACTGATGTACTAAATTGCCTGAAAGTACCCTACACGAGGACCCACTAACAGAAAACAGAGTACGAACATTTTGCGAGCCGCAACGATTTGTAGTGTTTCCGTTTTTGGCCTAAGTAACCCTATGTCAAAATCCGATGTAATTTTGCAGCAGAAAGCAACGCATTCCTTAACATTTTCTATGTTTACACATTTTTCAGTGTCCATACTTATTAATAATTATCGTGATAACATAATTCTTTATAGTTTGATGATAAATGTAATGTGCACATAACTGTGATTATTGTGCAGCATTGAATTGTGTCAAATGTGGAGAGATAAGACTTTTATATTTCAAATAATACAAATCGTGATTAAATTGTTGACTCTATTTTATTAACTAGGCTATCAACCTGAGAATGGTCCAGGACGGACCGAAACGTCGTCGTCCCTTCACCTTCTAGTGTGTGGTCTGGTCAACATACTTTAGCCACGTTATTGTGACTCATTGCCTACAACTAGGCTATCGTTCTGGTGTTAAAATATCCAAATTCAAGATATTGTATTGTGTTGATAATATTTAATTGTATAGCTTACTCAACCTATTATTTCTCCCTGCCATGTGGAAAAATCTTTCCCTCATTAGAAACTTATAGAAAGAGTTTACAAGATTTTTATCACTTACACAGCTTCTCAAATTTTTATTGACATTAGATTTTTTATTACTTTATAGAAAACAGTGGAAATATTTTCATCTTATATTGTAACCCACTTATTGAATACTTGACTCTAAAACAATCATTTAACTTAAAAGTGAAAAGGGTAGTTAATTGTTGGAGTAGTTGCCCAGTAGTACATGTTCTATATCTACTACATCTATAGACAAACTGACTTTTAACTCTGGGAGGCAGTAAAGTTGCTAGCTTCCTCACTCGTGTAGCCAAGTATACTTTAACAGACACGTGTATCTAAAATAACAGGTAACATAGCATGTATTATATATACCTAATAACAATGAAACATCTCCAGGTATGTAGTATATTGCCACCCTCGAAAAACTCGTTACAAAGTATAATATTTCTGAAATCAGTGGTATACATCCGTCACTTTAAACCACAGCTGGAAATGTAGCAGAATTGCACCTTCAGCTGGTGTATGAAATTTCATGAAAACTCTCTGTCGACCATTAAATTATAGCTATATGGACATAGGGCACTGTCATGTTCACAGAAAATGGTACCATCCGTTTTCTATGTGCGGCGGCTGGACGCCACTAGAGGAGGTAAACAACAGCATACAGGACGCTACCAGCTTGGGAGCTACTCTATCATGTAATCGTCTGTTAATTATTAAAGTCAGTAACCAGGAATGACTTTACATCAACCTTACTACCAAGACTATCTCAGCTATACACAGACACCACACTGGCGACGAAGATGAACTGGGAACGCAGGTATTTTGTTCAACAAAACACAAGGAAGGAGCATGCTGTGTCGCCCAGAGAAGGAAGGAGAAGCTGTCTGTGAGCACCATACCCGATGCTGTATGCAACCCCATGCTGTGTGCTGACTGTTGCTGTGTGCTGATCGTTGCTGTGTGCTGGCCGTTGCTGTGTGCTGGCCAATGCTGTGTGCTACCCAAGCTATGCTGAGTGTTGCTGTGAGAGGAATCTGCCGACGCTGTGTACGAAACGACGCTTTGATACAGTGTACAAAACCCGATGTTTTGGTTACGAAACGACGCTCCGTGCTACAAAATTTTTCAAGCTGTGAACCAACTGCTGCCTACTGCTGCCAACTGCTGTGAACCAACTGCTGCCTACTGCTGTGCCAACTGCTGCCAATTGCTGTACCAACTGCTAACAACTGCTGTGTTGCTGTGAGTAGGAACAACACATGTACACAAGGGCTAGGTAAGAAGTCAGTTGCTGCTGTGTTGTGCACTGTTGTGAACTTTTGCATTAAAATGCTTGTGTGCTTTGCAAAATTAAAGTAATTACAGTGAATTCTTAATAACATATACAGTGCAGTAAGTGTTATATATTCTGAGGAACATTTTAAGTGATAAGTTTACATTTATTCAGTAAAAATGGCAAATATACCTCAGTTTCCTGCATTTGATCCTGACTGTGACCAGACAAACCTGTCACAGAGGTGGGTCAAATGGCTTAAAAGGTTTGAAAATTTGTTGATAGTTTCTGACATCAAAAGTGCTGAAAGAAAGCGTGCCTTTCTGCTTCACTATGCAGGTGATAGAGTTTGTGACATCTTTGATACACTGAAAGATACTGGTGGTGCCAAAGATTATGACACTGCCAAGGCCAAATTAACTGAGCATTTCAAACCAAGGCAAAATACTGCTATGGAAATTATGCATTTCAGGAGAGCAAAACAACTCTCTAATGAAACTGTTGATCAATACCATACACGTCTGCAGGGTTTAGCAGCCCACTGTGAGTTTGCTGATGTTGACAAAGAAATCAAACAGCAAATAATTGAAACATGCACATCTACACGTCTTCGTCGAAGAGCTCTAGAACTTGTTGATGATGAAAGTTCTCTTACCAAGATACTGGATATGGCTCGTCGAATGGAAGATGCTGCACGTGATGCTCGTGCCATGGAGTGCAGTGCCAACAACGGTTCTGCCACTGTTACTAACAGTCATGAAGTATGTAAGGTTCAGGAGTACACCATGATCATAGAAGATATCATGCCAAACCTAACATTAAATTGAGCCGAGAACCACATCACAACTGGAGTCATGGAACAAGACTCAAGCAGTCACAACGACTCACATCAGAGGTTGTCAATAATAAATGTTACAATTGTGGAGGAGACTACCCACACCGATAATGTTTGTCCTGCACAAGGTAAGAAGTGCTATGAGTGTAGAAAACTAAATCATTTTGGTGCTATGTGTCGTTCCGCACTAAAGAAACCACAATCAATAAATAAAAGCAATGTACGAGGATCAAGTCATAGGAGTCGAGGTGGCAAACACAATATTGCACCTCAAATCAAGAATGTTAATAATATACAAGACAACTTTCATTACAACCAGTCTCAGATGACAGTGAATGTGATTATATTTATGGAGTACAATCAATCACAGAATGGAATGATCTTCCAAACAACCCAGAGACTATAGTATACATTGCTGGCATTTGTCTCAAAATTCTCATTGACACTGGATCAAACATTGACACCATTGCTGAGTGCCACTATGAGAAATTTAAAAAACAGTTACCAAAGCTTGAAAACTATAATGGCAAAGCCACTGCCTATGCTTCAAAGGTAGCCTTACCAGTGATTGGAACTTTCACTGCAGAGATTAAGTCAAAGAATGCAATGCTCATTACTACATTCCATGTTGTTAGGAATGCAAAGGAGTCTTTACTCAGTTACAAGACTTCAACCAAATTGGGGCTACTTCAGCTTTCTAATGCTGTAGCAGTGGAATCTGCAAACAATGTTGATGCTATTGTTGCTGAATTTTCTGATCGGTTTAAATCCATAGGTTGTTATACTGATAGCAAGGTACATCTGCATATCAACCCAGATGTAATTCCAGTTGCCCACCACATCGCCGACAACCATTCCATACTCGCAAGAAAGTCGATGCCGAACTGGATAGGCTGATAGAACTAGATATCATTGAACCGGTAACAGGCCCAACACCATGGGTAAGCCCAATTGTCACTCCACCAAAGCCGAAGAATCCAGATGAGATACGCATTTGTGTAGACATGCGTGTTCCCAACAAGGCAATAATGCGTGAACGCCATCCTACACCCACTGTAGATGATATGATATACCGCTTGAATGGTGCAACTGTATTCAGCAAGTTAGATTTAAACAAGGGCTATCATCAGCTTGAACTTGATGATGAGAGTCGATTCATCACAACGTTTACGACACATCGAGGTCTGTATAGGTACAAGCGCCTGAGTTTTGGTATTAACAGTGCTGCTGAAGTATTCCAGCACATCATCAGCCAGGTATTGCAAGATATACCTAATGCTGACAACATGTCTGATGACATCATTGTTTATGGCCGTACCCAAGCTGAACACGACAAAGCTCTTCGTGCAACATTGCAACGCTTACGAGAAAAGAATTTGACGCTAAGCCGAGCAAAGTGTGAGTTCAATCAACATAAAATTGAATTCTTTGGACATGTACTTAGTGACAAAGGTCTGTCTCCAGATCCTAAGAAAGTTGCAGATATCAAGAATGCTGCACCTCCTTCAACATCCACTGAAGTACATAGTTTTCTGGGAATGGCAAACTACTGTTCTCGCTTCATTCCAGATTTTGCTACCATTACGAAGCCTCTACGTGAGCTCCTGAAGAAAAATGCATCATGGTACTGGAGCGATGTCGAGCAAAATGCATTTGATGCTGTGAAAGATGCACTAGTAGAAAATGCGACTGCTGCATACTTTGATCCATCAATGGACACTGAGTTAACGGTGGATGCTAGTCCTGTTGGTTTAGGTGCTGTGTTAGCCCAACACAAACCTGGTCAACCAGATTCAAGAGTAGTAATTGCCTACGCCAGCCGTTCTCTCACAGATGTTGAGCAACGATACAGTCAGACAGAGAAGGAAGCTCTTGCTCTTGTATGGGGCTGTGAACACTTCAATGTGTATCTGCTTGGTGCACCCTTTACCACGATAGTCACTGACCACAAACCGTTGGAGACCATCTTCAATAATCCAAAGTCCAAACCACCAGCTCGCATTGAGAGATGGGCTCTTCGTCTGCAACCATACAACTTTACGGTGAAATACAAGCCAGGTGCAGGCAATCCCGCTGATTACATCAGTCGACATCCTGCCAACAGTTTCACCATCACCAAGCATCAGCAAGTTGCCGAGGAATATGTACACTCTGTAACCTGTGATGCAGTCCCAAGGCTCTCACTCTTGATGAAATCCGTACTGCAACCCTAGAGGACCCAACTCTGCAAGCAACAGTGGATGCATTGACTAAGAAAAAGTTTCCACGCATCCCACCCTCAGGAGTTGACCAAGATGCATTCAAAGCACTTGAACGCATCCAGACAGAATTAAGTGTTACGCAACAACGCGACACCGTGCTGCGAGGTACTCGTATCGTCATTCCAGCTGTTCTCCAGCAACGTGCTCTGAAGCTTGCACATCAAGGACACCAAGGTCTTGTAAGGACCAAACAGCTGCTACGAGAAAAGTGTGGTTTCCTGGCATTGATCGTCAAGCTAAGGACATGCATGATGCCTGTGTCCCTTGCCAAGCTGCAGTGGATACTTCAAGACCAACACCTCTACAACCTTCACCACTACCTGCTGCACCATGGATGGAAGTATCGATGGACTTCTGTGGACCGCTACCAACTGGAGAGTACTTGATGGTAGTCATTGATGATCACTCACGTTATCCAGAAGTAGAAATCATCACTTCCACATCTGCAAAGGCTGTCATCCCGAAACTCGACAAGATCTTTTCAAACTTTGGCATTCCTGAAGTTGTCAAGACGGACAATGGACCGCCATTTAATGGACAAGACTTTGTCAACTTTGCTGAGCATATTGGATTCAAACACCGCCGTGTGATGCCACTACATCCTCAAGCAAATGGAGAAGTAGAGAGATTCATGCAACCTCTCATGAAAGCTGTACGCTGTGCTCATGCCGAAGGACGATCCTGGAAACAAGCTATGTATGCTTTTCTCAGGAACTACCGTGCAACACCGCATGGAACACTGGGCAAGTCGCCTGGCGAACTTTTATTTGGACGTCCTATGAGAATCGCACTACCTGTCATGCCAGCCAAGGTAACGGATAAACGTCTCGCTCAGAAGGATGCACTAGCCAAGGGCAAAATGAAAATTGCTCATGATCAACGTGCAAAGGAACAATTCATAAAGGTTGGAGATACTGTTCTCGTTAAAAAGAAAAAAGAGGGAAAGTTAGATATGCCGTATGATACAAAACCATATAAAGTGATTAGTGTAAAAGGAACTATGGTAACAGCGAGTAATAGAGATCATAGTATAACACGTAATATGGCTTATTTCAAAGTGATTCCAATAGTGTAGAAAATGATGAAGTGCAAAGTCGTGCAAAAGAAAAAGAAAAAATGAGTTATAACTCGATAAACAATTCATCGAGGGATATTTTTGTATTTAAGGACTCTCGTCCAAAACGACATGTTAAACGCCCTACACGATATGATGATTAATTGTGTTCCTATGTAATGCAAAGTATTTACTTGTTATGCTAAACTAAATTTAATATTGTTTGAATAATGCAGATCTCTCATTCAATATTTTGTAACTTTGTATTACAGTTTCTTTCATGTTTGTTTAACATTGCATATGTATTTTTAACATTGAAATCCTTTGTGGTAAAGATGTTTAAATTCTTTGTGTGTTAATTAATGTTAAATGTATGCAATATCTCTTGATATGTAATAACTTACTTTGTGTCAATAACTTTGCTTTGTGCTACAAGCATGGTAGACATCCTGTATTCATTCTTTTTAAAGAAAAGGAGGGATGTCATGTTCACAGAAAATGGTACCATCCGTTTTCTATGTGCGGCGGCTGGACGCCACTGGAGAAGGTAAACAGCACACAGGACGCCTGCCAAGCTTGGGAGCTACTCTATCATGTAATCGTCTGTTAATATTAAAGTCAGTAACCAGGAATGACTTTACATCAACCTTACTACCAAGACTATCTCAGCTATACACAGACACCACAGCACCTCCGTTCAATTACATAATATAACTCTTAAGGTATGGTAACTATGATTACAAACTGCTTATGATCTATTACACTAATCACTGTGAATCACAAGAAAACTACAACCTAATGCATGAAGCATATCAAGGCATTAGCCTAGTTTCTTGATACGTTATTATATGGACATATAACAGATTTATATGTTATTCCAAATTAGGTACTAACATTTCAAAATGCTGCCAGCACAAATAAGAATTAACTAAAACATTCAATTCCCCATGTAAACTTAACATATTACATGCCTACTGGTCACTTTACATATGCTGACTGTTTACTTAATTAATCATAAACCTTCATTTGCATACTTAACATGCCACATGTGCTTTTGTAAGTAATCTGTTCTCATCTGGTGTGCAATTTCACCTACGTTAATGAACCTTTGTTATTTTAAATTATGAAGAACAGCCTTGTTCCTAACATGATAACACATACCTTGACGAGTTGGATAAGTTGAGAACAGAGTAGATGGAAACTGGTAGACAGTTGTCAGGTCAGCAGGTGATGGATCAGTAGGTGATGGGTCAGCAGATGATGGATCAGCAGGTGATGGGTCAGCAGGCGATGAGTCAGCAGATGATGAGTCAGCAGATGCTGAATCTATTAGTATTGGTCAACTCGTGCTGGAGTAGTTGATGCTATATCAGCAGGTACCATGTCAGCAGGCAGAGTGTCAGCAGATAACGTTTCAACCGGCAGAATATCAGCAAGCACCGTGCCAACAGGCAGAGTGTTAGTAGGAATCATGTCAACTAACTCCATGTCAACAGTCACCATGCCATCAGGTACTGTGCCATCAGGCACGATATTAACAAGCACGGTGTCATCTGGGGCCGGGAGAGGCAGGGTATCAGCAGGGCCCGGAGAGGCAGGGTGTCAGCAGGGACCGGGAGAGGCAGGTGTCAGCAGGGGCCGGATACGCAGGGTACCAGCAGGGGCCGGGAGACGCAGGGTGTCAGCAGGGAGCAGGGAGAGGCAGGGAGTCAGCAGGAGC